>OY282642.1:112485816-112664032 GCA_958299015.1 Tetanocera ferruginea | reverse complement strand
CTAGAAGTTTTTCCATGAAACTTTTTTTCTTAGAATCTTAAGGTTATTTACTAAAATACAAAATTATAAAAAAAAAGTCGATTTAAAAAAACGACCAATGTAATGTCCCCCCTTTAATGTAAATGAGCAACTTCGATTTCTATTCGAGTTCTGGGAGTATTAATTTAGCGCAGATCTGCCCTAAAGAGTTTTTCCAAGAATTTTTAAATTCGTGAAATAAAATTGTTTTGACGTCTTTTTTAAATAAATTCTTGCCGACATCAAAGTTCGGTTCCGGTCCTGTCAATGGTGCTACTGCTGCCTATTTGGCTAGGGAGTCCGCTTTCTCATTCAAGTCAAAGCCACAGTGGGCAAGAATCCACTGTAGGGTAATTTTGTTGTTCTGTATAACCAGGTCATGAAGGACGGTGACAGTCTTTCACACTTAATTCGACTTGATGATAGGCGAAAAAACGAAATTCGTATTGCCTTCAACATCATTCAGACTGTTCAATCTCGAACATTTGCTTATTGCAAAAATTTCCGTTTGGAAGATTGTGGTACACTGACAGATGCTATAAAAGTGGCTCTCACCGGAGTGTCCTTCAGTGCCTTCTTCCATTTTAGAACCCTGTTTGTATCACACAGGGTAGTTCTCATATTCCCGATTCACTTAAGAGTTATAATTAAGAAGAGCCTGCAGATATTTTAATTCGTTCTAATCGGTTGATAGTTTATCCTTCTAGGAAGCACCATTTGTCATGGGTTTCCAAAATATTCGAATATGAAATACAAGCGTCAGAACCTAAGGCTTTAAAATTGTAGCTAGATTTATATTTATATTTCAGTTTTCGGCAACACCAAGCATTACCAGATGAATTTTGATAGTTCCATTCAATACTCAGACATGTTCTAACATAAAGGTACTCACAACATTTGTGTATACGTTATTATCTTATTAAGTTGCTTACAGTGGTTTAAATATTGTATTTAAAAATTTGCTATTGTATAGCAAAAAATTTAATTAAAGATTAAACATTTTTGGCTTATGTTTGTTTCCTTACGATTTTCGATGTCATGCACAAACACGGTTGTAGTATGAGAAACCGAGAGATTGAGGCACCTTTAGGTATAAGCATCAATAAGATATTGCATGATCACTATAATTTTTTGTTTGCTTCTAAGAAGTTTCGTGTGGATTCATGGAAAGAAATGTTGAAAAAAAAATACGCATTCAGAAGTGTATTGATCTTCAGGGAGAACAAACAATTTGAAAACCAATAAAACCAATTTATATGAACAACCCTCAAAAGTTATGTGAATCCTCATAATGTTCGTAAAACTATCTTATTTTAAACAGTTGCGAACCACAAGTTGTGTGGTGACCGTGGCAAGCAGGTTAAGTGTGTGGCTTAGTATGCTCGGATCCCGAGTTCGATCCCCAGAACGGTGAAAAGCTTTTTGCGATAAAAAATTTTTCTGATCGGTCACCACATCTTTGCAGATAACGGCAAATCTCAGAGAGTACGTATTGCCTAGTAAAGGTTCTTGAGAACATTAACTTTAGCCGTTCGGAGTCGGCATAAAACATGAAGAGTCCAGTTCCCGGTCAATTGATCACAAGAATTTCGGTCAAAGTCCTTTCAAGGGCTGAAATGGCCAATTTTTTTTTTTTTATTACCAAAAATAGTAAAAAATTATTACTCTTGGTTCTTGTGAAAACTTATTTACTCAAAATATATAAATCTAGCTGGAGTTTCAACATTGCTACTTCTACCGTTTGTTCCCGTTTTACGCTCATAAAAATAAATCAGAGGTCAATATCAAAGATCAAGAATTGTCAATGATATTCCGTGACAGATCTCTGAACTTTTTTGGCAATTCATTTCAGGTGTAACGTCTCGTCGCGAGGGTCGTTTCTGACCAGTAGCTGCTCTTTGTAGCGCTACTTTAAAATAGCAATAATATTCTAGATGTGACTCTAGAACTCAGTGGGGTTTCCTGGACTTCTGAAGCAATGGGCATTTAATCTGAAGATAGTTTTTCATCCATAACTAACAGTGTGCTTTCTCCGAGGCCTTAACCCTGGCCACATGAAGTGTTTTGAGTTCATTCAATATCCAAGCCGTTGTCTTAATGGAAAATGAAACAGCGATGTATTTCTGGAATAGTTATCTCGTGCAGAGTTATTTTGATTAACTCTCACCATTGGGTGAGGCTCGAAATACCCAAACACAAAATCCCCATCCTTTTGGTAAATCCCCAAAAGCAAAATCCGCAATCACAATATCCCCAAACACAAAATCCCTAAATACAAAATCCCCAAATTCAAAATCCCCAAAAAATCCCCGAATATCCCCAAAATAGCAAGAAATTCTTATAATTTCTACCTTTTCGTTGTATTTATATTAAAAATTTTCTAGTATTAATTAATTTTTTTTAATTATATTAAACTTCATGACTTACCAAAAACCCAAACAATAAAAATTTTATTGCATCACTCCTAAAATCTTCACGAAAATTACGGATTATATCAATCTAATAATTATAATTTTTTTGGCCTTTAAATTATTATATCTTTATGCTCTTATTGCTTTTAAATTTTACTTGGAATGGCTTAAATTTATTATTTAATATATTTGATTTTTAAGCACATTACAACTAGATTTAGTTTCAAAACGAAATTTGGGGATTTTGTGTTTGGGAATTTTGAATTTGGGAATTTTGTGTTTGGGGATATCGAACCCAAACCCTCACCTAATTCTCGCTCAGAGGATTTGCTTAGGGCTGAGCCTTTATTGAAGAGCCTTTCATTAGATTAAGGGCTTCCAATACAAGATTTTTAAAAGCCCAATAAAAAGTCCCTATTTAACGTTATGTCCTTAGTTTTAAAAATCGGCAAAAGCAGTAAATATGACATAACATAATCATAACATAATATTATGCTTATGTTAGTTTAAGAAACACATAAACAACGGGAAGATTTAGACCATTTCTAAAATTTATTGTTTCATATTCTTATCATTTTATGTAAGAACTAGGTGTTTTTCGGCTACTAATGTTTTATAAAATCGTTAAAGATACAGATTATTAATAAACCAACAACTTTTCGTTGTATTTCGTTTGGAAAGAAATTTACCTGAAATAAGAGCTTTGTGCTCCATCGCTACCTGAGCATTCAATCAAACGGAATGCAATCAATTTAAGTTTACAAAAAAATGTTACGAAAGTTCAAAAAGGATGTTCATGTCAATTTCAAATACAAACAATAAGAATTACGACATACCGTAAGTTTTCGTGTGTCGTAATTCTTATTGTTCGTATTTGAATACGCCATGAATCACCTTATAATTTTTAAGAGACATTTGAATTCAGCTGATGATTAATTTGCAAGATCTTCAAACGTACTTTTCTACACAAAAAAATTCACAAATGAATTTTTAAAAAAATCAGCCCAATCATGATACATTTTCTCCCGGGAGTTGTAAATAGGAGTTTCCGGTTTCAAGATAGCAGATAAAGATATTTCATTTTTTATTTTAATCTCATGAATATTGGCGATTGATGAATAAAATTGCGTTCAAAATTTCCAAAAAGTATTTTAACTTTATCTTAAAAACGAAAACTCCCATTTACAACTCCCGGGAGAAAATGTTTTATGATTGGGCTGATTATGTTGATTCACTGGAGTATTTTTTGGCAATGAAGCTATAAATTCTTGGCAAGAAAATAATATTTTCAATATTGATTTCACAAAATAGCTTGATATGCTAATGATTTAGTTATTAATTTTCATCATTAGTGTTATGTCTCTTTCTTTCTTCGCTTTCTATGCACAATTTCTTATATAATTGCAAAGAATATTCGCAAATTAGCCTTTTTTTTTTGTTTAAGTATCCCATCATCTCTTTAAGAGTTGGCTGTATCTATTAAGAGATACAACCAACTTGATGCTTGGGTGGCACAAGCCGATGTGGTTATGGGACTTAATAAATTACCAAAAGCCAGTCTATTGAGAAAGAAGACATTAACACCAAACATTAAGATGATGTTTCATCTGTCTTCGCTTAATCGTTTTGATGAGGTTTCTACAACTTGGGCGATTAAGAGAATTTGTGTTGGCCATGGTCAGCATTCAACATTCAGTTAAGCAACCCTTACACAGCAACAGTTGTACAAGTTAGTATATGAAGAAAGATGTATCCGAGTTAAAATATTTTTAATAACTGTTGGTAAATTTTATAAATTATTTCGTATGAAACTTACAATATATAGTTCTAAGCACATGCATTTTTTGAGAGTACTTACAAAAACGATCTGTAAGAATTATAATAAAATTAAGTACTTTTAATAAATTTTAAGCAGATATTGTTTCCAGCAAAGACTGATTATTTTTGTGTCTTTAATTTTCAACAACTAACTGTAATGTTAGGCAATTAATGGCAAAATGAGTTTAAATGGTGTGTAAAAATTAAGCTACAACATATTTACGCAGACAACACTTCAATGAGGCCAACATAAAAATAAAATTCATTTAAAGTGAGAATTGCTTGAGATGTAAAAAAACGGTTTAAATTGCTTCATTATTACTCTTTTGAATTATTAAATTCAAACTAAACATTTCAACAACTACGACTACTTCAAACTGAAGTTGAAAAGTCATTACTAATGACTTTTTTTGCAATTTTGATCCTATCTTTATAAAACAAGTAGCGGTAATCTCTGGTTTAGTCACATTTATATTGCTTCGTGAGAACTAAAGACACTATGATACTCTGGTCATGTGAATTTTCATCACTTTGCCGTTTATTTAGCGACATCTATCCGCCAAACGCAAAACGTCAAAGAATTTAGGCGTAAGAATTTCATCAGTTTCATAAATAAATACAAAAAAGTAAAATTTTAGAAAAAGTTTACCAAAAAACTTTATATTCTCTGCTACTCAAGTTTACGTCAACTTAAATTGCACAAAAATAAATTGTGTTTTTGGCATGACATATTTATATACATACAAGAAACAAAATTAATATCATTTTAACCCAGTTTTGTAAAAGTTTGCCAAAACTAATGGAAAAAGTTAGTGAAGAGCACAAATACAAAAAATATTCTTTGCTGGGCTTAATTCTAATATAACAACAACAACAAATATATGTATCTGTTTGTATACAAGTTTGTAAAAAAAAAGCAAAGAAATGAATAGCAAAACTTCTGATGTGCTCTTCATATTTTCTCTTGAGTAAATTTCTTTGTTTAACCTAATAAATCATCGGTTTTACGAATTACCTTGAAGCAACGAGTAAAGGTTAAGTTCTATTCTAAATCGCGGTTTTAACCGGAACTCTGCGTGCTATCAGTATTGTATTCAAAAATGTATTTCTATCGATTAAAAAATATTCTGTGTGAGATTGAGTCCTGATCTTTTGCGGATCGTTGTCACGCACGTCCCATTGAATTTTGAATTTTTAATTTTGAATATTGAATTTTGAGTTTTGAATTTTGAATTTTGAATTTTGAATTTTGAATTTTGAATTTTGAATTTTGAATTTTGGAATTTGGAATTTGGAATTTGGAATTTGGAATTTGGAATTTGGAATTTGGAATTTGGAATTTGGAATTTTTAATTTGGAATTTTGAATTTTGAATTTTGAATATTGAATATTGAATTTTGAATTTTGAATTTTGAATTTTGAATTTTGAATTTTGAATTTTGAATTTTGAATTTTGAATTTTGAATTTTGAATTTGGAATTTAGAATTTTGAATTTTGAATTTTGAATTTTGAATTTTGAATTTTGAATTTTGAATTTTGAATTTTGAATTTTGAATTTTGAATTTTGAATTTTGAATTTTGAATTTTGAATTTTGAATTTTGAATTTTGAATTTTGAATTTTGAATTTTGAATTTTGAATTTTGAATTTTGAATTTTGAATTTTGAATTTTGAATTTTGAATTTTGAATTTTGAATTTTGAATTTTGAATTTTGAATTTTGAATTTTGAATTTTGAATTTTGAATTTTGAATTTTGAATTTTGAATTTTGAATTTTGAATTTTGAATTTTGAATTTTGAATTTTGAATTTTGAATTTTGAATTTTGAATTTTGAATTTTGAATTTTGAATTTTGAATTTTGAATTTTGAATTTTGAATTTTGAATTTTGAATTTTGAATTTTGAATTTTGAATTTTGAATTTTGAATTTTGAATTTTGAATTTTGAATTTTGAATTTTGAATTTTGAATTTTGAATTTTGAATTTTGAATTTTGAATTTTGAATTTTGAATTTTGAATTTTGAATTTTGAATTTTGAATTTGAATTTGAATTTTGAATTTTGAATTTTGAATTTTGAATTTTGAATTTTGAATTTTGAATTTTGAATTTTGAATTTTGAATTTTGAATTTTGAATTTTGAATTTTGAATTTTGAATTTTGAATTTTGAATTTTGAATTTTGAATTTTGAATTTTGAATTTTGAATTTTGAATTTTGAATTTTGAATTTTGAATTTTGAATTTTGAATTTTGAATTTTGAATTTTGAATTTTGAATTTTGAATTTTGAATTTTGAATTTTGAATTTTGAATTTTGAATTTTGAATTTTGAATTTTGAATTTTGAATTTTGAATTTTGAATTTTGAATTTTGAATTTTGAATTTTGAATTTTGAATTTTGAATTTTGAATTTTGAATTTTGAATTTTGAATTTTGAATTTTGAATTTTGAATTTTGAATTTTGAATTTTGAATTTTGAATTTTGAATTTTGAATTTTGAATTTTGAATTTTGAATTTTGAATTTTGAATTTTGAATTTTGAATTTTGAATTTTGAATTTTGAATTTTGAATTTTGAATTTTGAATTTTGAATTTTGAATTTTGAATTTTGAATTTTGAATTTTGAATTTTGAATTTTGAATTTTGAATTTTGAATTTTGAATTTTGAATTTTGAATTTTGAATTTTGAATTTTGAATTTGAATTTTGAATTTTGAATTTTGAATTTTGAATTTTGAATTTTGAATTTTGAATTTTGAATTTTGAATTTTGAATTTTGAATTTTGAATTTTGAATTTTGAATTTTGAATTTTGAATTTTGAATTTGAATTTTGAATTTTGAATTTGGAATTTGGAATTTGGAATTTGGAATTTGGAATTTGGAATTTGGAATTTGGAATTTGGAATTTGGAATTTGGAATTTGGAATTTGGAATTTGGAATTTGGAATTTGGAATTTGGAATTTGGAATGTGGAATTTGGAGTTTGGAATTTGGAATTTGGAATTTGGAGTTTGGAGTTTGGAATTTGGAATGTGGAATTTGGAATTTGGATTTGGAATTTTTAATTTGGAATTTTTAATTTGGAATTTTGAATTTTGAATTTTGAATTTTGAATTTTGAATTTTGAATTTTGAATTTTGAATTTTGAATTTTGAATTTTATATTTTGAATTTTGAATTTTGAATTTTGAATTTTGAATTTTGAATTTTGAATTTTGAATTTTGAATTTTGAATTTTGAATTTTGAATTTTGAATTTTGAATTTTGAATTTGAATTGATTTTGAATTTTGAATTTTGAATTTTGAATTTGAATTTTGAATTTTGAATTTTGAATTTTGAATTTTGAATTTTGAATTTTGAATTTTGAATTTTGAATTTTGAATTTTGAATTTTGATTTTGAATTTTGAATTTTGAATTTTGAATTTTGAATTTTGAATTTTGAATTTTGAATTTTGAATTTTGAATTTTGAATTTTGAATTTGAATTTGAATTTTGAATTTTGAATTTTGAATTTGAATTTGAATTTTGAATTTTGAATTTTGAATTTTGAATTTGAATTTTGAATTTTGAATTTTGGAATTTTGAATTTTGAATTTTGAATTTTGAATTTTGAATTTTGAATTTTGAATTTGAATTTTGAATTTTGAATTTTGAATTTTGAATTTTGAATTTTGAATTTTGAATTTTGAATTTGAATTTTGAATTTTGAATTTTGAATTGTGAATTTTGAATTTTGAATTTTGAATTTTGAATTTTGAATTTTGAATTTTGAATTTTGAATTTTGAATTTTGAATTTTGAATTTTGAATTTTGAATTTTGAATTTTGAATTTTGAATTTTGAATTTTGAATTTTGAATTTTGAATTTTGAATTTGAATTTTGAATTTTGAATTTTGAATTTTGAATTTTGAATTTTGAATTTTGAATTTTGAATTTTGAATTTTGAATTTGATTTTGAATTTTGAATTTTGAATTTTGAATTTTGAATTTTGAATTTTGAATTTTGAATTTTGAATTTTGAATTTTGAATTTTGAATTTTGAATTTTGAATTTGAATTTTGAATTTTGAATTTTGAATTTTGAATTTTGAATTTTGAATTTTGAATTTTGAATTTTGAATTTTGAATTTTGAATTTTGAATTTGAATTTTGAATTTTGAATTTTGAATTTTGAATTTTGAATTTTGAATTTTGAATTTGATTTTGAATTTTGAATTTTGAATTTTGAATTTTGAATTTTGATTTTGAATTTTGAATTTTGAATTTTGAATTTTGAATTTTGAATTTTGAATTTTGAATTTTGAATTTTGAATTTTGAATTTTGAATTTTGAATTTGAATTTTGAATTTTGAATTTTGAATTTTGAATTTTGAATTTTGAATTTTGAATTTTGAATTTTGAATTTTGAATTTTGAATTTTGAATTTTGAATTTTGAATTTTGAATTTTGAATTTTGAATTTTGAATTTTGAATTTTGAATTTTGAATTTGGAATTTGGAATTTGGAATTGGAATTTGGAATTTGAATTTGGAATTTGGAATTTGGAATTTGGAATTTGGAATTTGGAATTTGGAATTTGGAATGTGGAATTTGGAGTTTGGAATTTGGAATTTGGAATTTGGAGTTTGGAGTTTGGAATTTGGAATGTGGAATTTGGAATTTGGAATTTGGAATTTTTAATTTGGAATTTTTAATTTGGAATTTTGAATTTTGAATTTTGAATTTTGAATTTTGAATTTTGAATTTTGAATTTTGAATTTTGAATTTTGAATTTTGAATTTGTGAATTTTGAATTTTGAATTTTGAATTTTGAATTTGAATTTTGAATTTTGATTTTGAATTTTGAATTTTGAATTTTGAATTTGAATTTTGAATTTTGAATTTTGAATTTTGAATTTTGAATTTTGAATTTTGAATTTTGAATTTTGAATTTTGAATTTTGAATTTGAATTTTGAATTTTGAATTTGAATTTTGATTTTGAATTTTGAATTTTGAATTTTGAATTTTGAATTTTGAATTTTGAATTTTGAATTTTGAATTTTGAATTTTGAATTTTGAATTTTGAATTTTGAATTTTGAATTTTGAATTTTGAATTTTGAATTTTGAATTTTGAATTGTTTGAATTTTGAATTTTGAATTTTGAATTTTGAATTTTGAATTTTGAATTTTGAATTCTGAATTTTTAATTTTTAATTGTAATTGTTAGATAGTGAATTTAAAATTTTTTATATGTTTGTATTGAATTTTTGGTTTTGAATTTTACATGTGGAATTTTGGATTATGAATGTTGAATTTCAAAAAGTTTTTTCTCTCTAATTTTGAATTGTAAGTTCTTATCTCTAAATTTAGAATTTTGAATTATGTTTTTTGAATTTTTTGTGTCGAATGTTGCAAAAACATAAAACATAAAGACATTAAAATTTTTTATTTGATTTATGAGGTTTCTATTCGATAAAATTTTTCCTTGATTACTTATTTCAATCGACTTAACGCGTTTAGACACGGCCCCAACAATACAATGTAAAATGTCAAAAACTTAATTCATCCCGAGGGATATCAAACTCAACATTCTCACAAACTAATCAAACATCGGTTAAACCAAAAAAAAAAAAAATACAATTTATCTTTACAAGATCATTAATTATATCCAAGCTGCCGATACGATACTGTTTCGTATAACTTGTGAAACCATCAAAGAGCTTAAGACTATAGGCACTTAGCCTCAGTAAGTTTGCGAAAGCTTTAAATATGAAAACTGAACAATTTCAAAGCGAGCGTCATGGAGCACTTCAGAGAGTATAAAACAAGCTCAAAGTACTCAAAATACTCCAAATAATTTAGCTAGTTCTCCTTACATTTGTCTAGACAGCTTGTGGCATCGAAAGTGAAGGTGGTAAGTGATGATCATCTTCTTCTCAAGCATTTTAAGAGCGCATTGCGAGGCTAAATTAAAGTTTGTATGCGCGCATGCGCTTTGCTGCATTTTATAGGCAGCATTCAGCGGTTAACAGAAAAAAAAAAAAATAATATTGTTGGAATTGATCGAGTGCTCTAATGATCAGTTGTGTGGTCGTTGTTGTTATTGAGTTGTTGAAGATGAAGATTATGATGATTGTTTTAAATATTTTGCATTGTTGTTGTAATAAAAATGTAATAGATTTCAGTCAAACAAAAGCAACAAATAGAGAAACAACAAAAATAAAACAAAAACAACAACGAAAACATAAACAGTACGAATGCGTTCGTTTTGAGCACCCAAACAGGGAAAACTAAAACTAAATTTTGTATAAAATGCATGTGCGTCTGAGCAGAAGATGTAGTTTACATTTAACTAACGGAATAAACACTAGCTACCAAGTAGTGTGATATATCAAGGATCGAGGAACGGTCACATCATATTTGGATATTATTAAATACTTGGTTAGTGCATATTAAAAGGATTAACAAAACCATATTAACTGTTAAACTAGCCAAGAGCAAGCAGTTTGAGAAAGACATGAGAAAGCTTATTTTGTATAAAGCTGTATTAAACATGTTAAAGTGCTTCCATTAAAATCCGAGCAATATTTGAATGTTTTAAATAACTATATGAAGTGATTCTTAAGTGACTTTAGAAAACTGCTTAAAATTTAGAATTGCAGACACTTAAAAAAAAAATACTAAAAACTTATTGTAATAACAGTAGAAAAATGTGTTCAACTAAAATAATAACAACGAATATGAAAATTCAAAAAAATTTTGAAGATTTTCGAACAAAAAGCACGAGTGAAATAATTTTAAATATGCTAGTTTTAAGACAAACAAAAAAATTTAGGAGTTATAAAAACAAAATATAATTCTTTGCTACAAGTTTCAATACAAAAACAACACTTCCTTCAACACTTTCAATTACACACTTAACTTTTTCGAGTTTAGTCTATGTTGTAGAAAACTAATGATTTTAAATTGAGAGTACTTTAAATACAAAATAGAGAAGATGTTCATATTCATTATTTTTCTTAAATTATATAACATTAAATTGGAAATTATTAAAATATTTTTTGAGAATGAAAAGAAAATTACAAACATATTTTTTTTAAAAATCCGGTGTGAGCAATGTTAAAAGTGTTTTAGTAGAAGAGTAACACGAACATTATTTGCAAGTTAAAATTAATACTGTTTTAATCATTAACTGTGAGATGATGTAGTGAGATCCGGTTTAATTAAGAAACCATTCTTCGTACTTTTGAATTTATCGTATTTCATCTGTATTTTTTATGGAAGGTTAGGATCATTCATGACTGCCATCAATTTTCTCTTTATTAACTACTGTTATTAATCAGTTAATCTTGTAACAATTCTGGACCCAAAGTTTTAAGAACAAATTAGCAAAATATTGAGCTTTTCTTTTGGTTTTTCATAGCAAACATTCATTTTTATTGGATTTAGTGGTTTTTCTCCGTTTTATGACCCACATTAAAATTGATTCGGAGTCAAAATTCTTTAATAAAAAAAAAATAAAAGTACGTTCTTGTTAAATATATCGTGTGTTCAATGCTTTCAAGTAATTCATTATAAAGAGTTATGATTTTAAAAGAGAAAATGTTATAAATAACTTAAAAAATATATTGTTGAAATATTGCTTAAAATTTGAATGAATTATCATGTTTAATTAGGAATATCATAAAAAACTGATTTATTTTTATAGATAATAAATGTATTCATCGATATTGAATGTTTTATTAAGGATTATATCAGGCCCGTAACCAGAAAATTGTAAGTCGGAGGGCGACCAAATTTTTTTCGAAATTAGAAAACCATAAAACTAGAAGAAATTAATATAAAAAATGTGGGGTGTTTTGAAGTAAATTTTTTTTTCAATTTAATTTATGGGTAAAATTTGCTACTTTTAAAAATATCAACAAAATTTTGTTCCAAAATTCATTAAATTATTATAATCTTATTACAAATTAGCTATTTTAGACATTAAAATTAATAAATTATTAATAAAATACTGTTTTTAAATTAATTTTTTTATATGATTTTTTTTGATATTTCAAAAATTACCTCATTTTACACTTAAAAATAAATTTAAAAAAAATTTAGTTCAAAGCAACCCCCCATTTTTATACCCTCACGCGTACTGCGTAAGGGGTATATTAATTTTGTCACGACGTGTGTAACGCCCATAAAGAGGCGTGGTAGGTATAGAAAAGTATATATATTCTTGATCAGCATCACCACCTGAGTTGATTTAGCCATGTCCGTCTGTCTGTCCGTCTGTCCGTCTGTCTGTCTGTGGACACGATTACAGTCGTAATTTTAAAGCTATTGTGCTGAAATTCGATATTTAAGCTTTTTTCTAAAAAAACTAAGATCAAGTTCGAGAATGGGCTAAATCGGCTGAAAACCACGCCTACCTCCCATACAACCCAAATAATGAAAACTCTATAAAGAGACTAATATTAAAGTAACAAAACTGAAACTCAGTATTTGTGTGTTTTATGTCAAAACTTAAGTGTGATAGAAAAATGGGCGTCATCCACCCACTAACACGCTCACCTCCCATATAACCCCAAAATTGAAAATTTTATAAAAGGCTTATATTTATGCTTCAGGAAAACAATTGATATGCTTGTATTTTAGACACATAAAAATAACAAAATCTTCTAAAATCTCAAACAAAAAGCTCTCCAATTTAAGATTCTTTAACCCTTAAGAATCGGTCGTGGGGGTATTTTAACTTCGGCCAAGTCGAAGATATACCTTACTAGTTTATTTTAATTTCTTCTAGTTTTATGGTTTTCTTATTTCGAAAAAAGTTTGGTTGCCCTCCGACCCACAATTTTTTGGCTACGGGCCTGGACTATGTTAGACCATAAGGTTGAACTACTCTTCTTGTCCAGTCTATTCCAATCTAGTTTCCCAGTGGAAGTTCATCAACAAATAGTAACTCCACTCTGAGTTTAATATAATGTGACCATTATTTCCAATGCTAATCAATATAAAAAATTGTCTTTAATAGGCGGAGCCACACCTCTTGATATCAGCAAATCGCAACTGCAAGCCGATTTGAATTAGATATGATATTTCTTTCTATAATTATTCAATTTAAAAAATTTTGTATTATGTGAGCCACACGCCTTGTATAATGCCCGTTCTAGTTTCTCAACAAATATGACACCAACAAATAGTAACTCCATTCTGATGACTTACTTCCATAGCTATTCTGTATCCATGACCCATGACATAATCCCCAAGGACATAGCCCCTAAAATGAATTAAAATTACTCTTAAGAATATTTTCTAAGCACACAATACGTAAGATGAATTTTCACAAAGTTGGAAGGACTGTATCTTCCAAAAGAAGCAAATTTGGAACTTATTGTTAAAAGTTATAATAATTTATTTTATTGTGAAACAATTTAAAATGTTTTATCCCGTGCCCGCCAGAGATATTTGACTCAAAGTAAGCAATATTTTCAAAATTCTAATTTTAAGAAGCAATCAACAAACAAATATGTAAATTAGAGAGGTTAGTTTGATCAACAAACTTTTTTTCTATAAAAATAAACAAATTCTTAAAGTTACAAAATATTTACTCTCTGGTGGTGACCGATCAGAAAAATTTTTTTTTATTGAAAAATCTTTTCGCCGCGACTGGGGATCGAACTCGGGCTCCGAGCATGCTAAGCCACACACTTAACCTGCATGCCACGGGCACCACTAATGTAACAAAATATCAGTTTTAAAAAGAAAAACTTAAATTTTATATTTTTATATGAAGAAAATATTTAAAAATAATATTTTATATATCAGAATGATTTGTGATTTTCAGGTATCAATTATTTTGTTAACTTTTATGGCCGTTTTTGGTATTTTAGGCATAGCATAGTATAAAAAAGGGGTTTTAATAATTTTGCTAAAGTGGGCGTGGCAGCTCCTATACAAATTCTTCTGGAGATATCTGGAAATATTTGGAGAACCAGTAAAGCTATAAAAACTTAGGCAATCATACTTTATTTAACGTATGATTTTCGATTAAAAACAATAATTTTTCGATACACCAATTCTTCGACACATCACTTACAAACAAATACTAGTATCGCCTAGGGCCGAAATTCGACCCATTTTTGCTTGCATATTTATGATATGCATTTGAGTTCGAGACTAGAACTTTAAATTTTTTTGAGATCTAAAACTTTTTCCTTCAAAGAAACTATTTTTGAATTTTATTAATTTTTTTTTAAAATAGAAAAACAACATTTTAAAAAAATTTAATTTAATTTGTCAAAAAAATCAAGTAGCCTTGATTTATTGATGGCTCGGACAGTTTATTAATTTAGTGTCAAGACAAAATAAATTCATCTGAAATCCGATACAGACTTAAAATATGCTCAATAATTTGAAGAAAATCAAATATGTTAATTTGAGTTTTTATTTTTTTTACAAGAAAAATCATTTTTACCTCATATTTTGAGAAAAGATTAAATTTTGAGATATCTTCTTAAAAGGAATAATTTAAATATAAACAAAAAAGAACGGTAAAATTTGTATTAATTTTTTTTAACTGAACTGATAAGACTTAATTACAAAACAGAAATAATTGAAATCTTTTCAAAGATGGCGGAGATATTGGCTTCTTAATTTTGAAACATTAAATTTGAGACAGTTTTTTTTCTCACTCTTTGCAGTTGGTTGAAATACACGCTAAGTAACTAACGACAATATTTAGAAAATTTATTAAAAAAATACTTTTGGTTAGAACTTTGCAGTAATTTTTATCACATTTCAAAGAAAAAATAATAAACTTTAAGAAATAATTAGAAAAATTGAAAATCCGTTAAAATTCCACCACGATATTGGAAAGTCGAACTTTTGAATTAAAAACACCTTTTTTAAAGATTTCACAATTGATGAAGGAATAAAAAATAGTTTTCTTTTTACTTTTAGAAAAAACTCAAATTCGACCAACTCAAAATCTCTCTCCCAATTAAATTTCAGATTGATTAAAGCGTGGATTTAGAATATTGAGACCTCACTTCATCAGACATACCATTTATATAAACATTCTGCATAACTGTGTAACAGTTCGTTTCGAATGATATAAGTTTCATTCGTCTTGAGTTTTAATTAATACCAAAAAGTGTACGACAAAGTTCAAGGTTCACGTATTAATATATAAGATATGAGATTGTTGAAACTCAAGCGACGTGCGACGAAATTTTAGTTTTTTTAAAACTTCCATGCCATTCGCAGCTAGTCGAAAGTTCTGCGAGAATAGCTAGTTTGAATTACTTACGACTAGTTTATCTGAAAGAAAAACGCAATAAATATTAATTATAAATTTTCTGAATTTGTAAATTCACTAGATCAAGTTAGCATTAAAAGTAACTTTTTTCCCTACTATTATAAGTAGTTACTATTATAAATACTATTAAAAGCTCCATGTAGAGCCAGCATAAAACAAGACAATATTTATTTTAGTTTTTAATATTTTATTCAATCATATGTATTTACATTTAATCAGACACATATGCTCAATACAGTCTTGAAGACATTGTTAATGTTTCTTTTTGCTCTTATCTGATCTTTAAACGCGTTACTATCACATGCAACTGGTTGTAACAAGCACGGTTAAATATATTTTCCATCAAAAAACTAGCATGTTTAACAGTTTTATGTGCAACACTGATGACAAAAGCTAATTATTAAATTTGAAAATTTGTCATATTTTCTTAAACATAAATTAAGTTCATAAACTTAACTAAGCAGACATGAATAAATATCAGCACTTAGCTTTGAACATTTTTGGCATTTATTTAAAAAGAAAATTAATTTAACAAACTTGTATCAAGTTCTTCATTGACTTATTTTTGAATGCCTAAACCGTGCATCTTACAAATTATTTTCCTGTACTTAATATTTACAGCCGTATCTGCAATAAATTGCATTTTTTCACACCAACATCATCTGTTGCACGCATTTGTTTCACTGATCATTAGAGAAAATCCAACTAAAACAAAAACATTGCATATAATTTAAACTCAAGTAAAACATAATTTTCACTTTCAAGCTTATATAATACCATGTGACGAATTCACATTCAACTTAAGCTTCAAGCTGCTGGCAATATATGACGAAAAGGCGCGCATAGCATTGAAAAATCCACACAAAAAAAAAGTAATGAGGAAGAAATAAATCGTTATCGGTTCGTTTTTATGACTTTTGTATGCTTATTATATAAGCTGCTATTCTTTTTCACATAAATGTAGTTGGAGAGTGTTTGATTTTTATGCAAACGCAAGTGTCACCAATTCAGAAATGATACAAATTATGTCCCGATTTATCAAAAGATCTGCGAAACTAAAACTTGCTGTGTTTTAACAAAAGACATTTTTTGTTATAAACAACGTTGGTGTGATCCAACGCAGTTGATTCTCTTGTAGAGATGTAGGTGGCTTTGTAGCATATTTTTCAACCGCCAATTAATTGAGGTTTTCAATTTTCAGCGCACAATTTTTGCTGCTTAATCTCTGTGCTTATTAAAAAAAAAAGCATTTGCAGCTACCGAAACGAATATTGGAGTTTGTCATAACCAATTTTTTTCAAGACATATGAAAAAAAGAAATTACTAAAATGATGCAGTACTGGAACCCTCTTCATCTTCTTCAATCTTCTTCATCTTCTCTAAAATACAACTTCCCTGTTATTCTAAATAATTATCATTAAAAAAACAAGTAAAGAAAGTCTAAAGTCGGTCTAGGCCGACTATGAATTACCCTAAACCCACTTTTCAAAAACAATAAAACTTTTATTGTAAATGGGCGTGTCCGTGGGTGGATGAAGCCTATATTTTATATGCATTTAAATGTTAATGAAAAATTTACACATACCAAGTTTTATTCCTGTAGTTCACAGTTAATTCCTTTATTGTGCTTTCGCAATGGGAGGTGGGCGTGTTCATGGACAGATTACTCCCAATTTTTGAATACACCTTAGTTTTGGTATAAAATACATACATAACAAATTTAATTTCTCTATGACAAACATAACCTTATTTATTGAGTTTTAAAATTTTTGGGTTGTATGGGTTCTACGCGTGTCCATAGGAGGATGACGTCCATTTTTGTAACATCTTTGTCTTGTCATAAAAAACATACGTGCCAAATTTTAGCTCTGTAGGTTAAAATGAGGCTTATTTATTGCGTTTTCAATTTTTGGGTTGTATGGAAGGTGGGCGTGTCCGTAAGCGGGTGACGTCCATTTTTCGAAGACATCTTTGTATTCGTATAAAACACTTACATATCAAATTTGATTGTTGTAGGCTAAGTATCAGCTGAGTCATGCAGTTTTCAATTTTTGCGTTGTATGGAAGGTAGGCGTGTCCGTGGGCGGATGATGTTCATTTTTCAAAATTCCATCTTTTTTTTGTTATAAAAAACATATGTGCCAAATTTTAGCTCTGTAGGTTAAACAGAGGCTTATTTATTGCGTTTTCAATTTTTGGGTTGTATGGGAGGTAGGCGTGTTCGTGGGCGGATGACGTCCATTTTTCGAAAACATCTTTGTGTTTGTATAAAACACTTACATATCAAATTTTATTGTTGTAGGCTAAGTATCACCTGAGTCATGCAGTTTTCAATTTTTGCGTTGTATGGAAGGTAGGCGTGTCCGTGGGCGGATGATGTTCATTTTTAAAAATTCCTTTTTTTTTTTTTTATAAAAAACATATGTGTCAAATTTTAGCTCTGTAGGTTAAACAGAGGCTTATTTATTGCGTTTTCAATTTTTGGGTTGTATGGGAGGTGGGCGTGTTCGTAGGCGGATGACGTCCATTTTTCGAAAACATCTTTGTGTTTGTATAAAATACACACATACCAAATTTTATTGTTGAAAACTTATTATGAGCTGAGTTATGCAGTTTTAAATTTTTGCGTTGTATGGGAGGTGGGCGTGTTCATGGACAGATTACTCCCAATTTTTGAATACACCTTAGTGTTGGTATAAAATACATACATAACAAATTTAATTTCTCTATGACAAACATAACCTTATTTATTGAGTTTTAAAATTTTTGGGTTGTATGGGTTCTACGCGTGTCCATAGGAGGATGACGTCCATTTTTGTAACATCTTTGTCTTGTCATAAAAAACATACGTGCCAAATTTTAGCTCTGTAGGTTAAAATGAGGCTTATTTATTGCGTTTTCAATTTTTGGGTTGTATGGAAGGTGGGCGTGTCCGTAAGCGGGTGACGTCCATTTTTCGAAGACATCTTTGTATTCGTATAAAACACTTACATATCAAATTTGATTGTTGTAGGCTAAGTATCAGCTGAGTCATGCAGTTTTCAATTTTTGCGTTGTATGGAAGGTAGGCGTGTCCGTGGGCGGATGATGTTCATTTTTCAAAATTCCATCTTTTTTTTTGTTATAAAAAACATATGTGCCAAATTTTAGCTCTCTAGGTTAAACAGAGGCTTATTTATTGCGTTTTCAATTTTTGGGTTGTATGGAAGGTGGGCGTGTCCGTAAGCGGGTGACGTTCATTTTTCGAAGACATCTTTGTGTTTGTATAAAACACTTACATATCAAATTTTATTGTTGTAGGCTAAGTATCAGCTGAGTCATGCAGTTTTCAATATTTGCGTTTTATAGAAGGTAGGCGTGTCCGTGGGCGGATGATGTTCATTTTTCAAAATTCCATCTTTTTTTTTGTTATAAAAAACATATATGCCAAATTTTAGCTCTGTAGGTTAAACAGAGGCTTATTTATTGCGTTTTTAATTTTTGGGTTGTATGGGAGGTGGGCGTGTTCGTGGGCGGATGACGTCCATTTGTCGAAAACATCTTTGTGTTGATATAAAACACACACATACCAAATTTTATTGTTGTAGACTTATTATGAGCTGAGTTATGCAGTTTTAAATTTTTGCATTGTATGGGAGGTAGGCGTGTCCGTGGGCGAATGATGTCCATTTTTCAAAATTATCTTTGTTTGTTATAAAAAACATATGTGTTAAATTTTAGATCTGTAGGTTAAACAGCGGCTTATTTATTGCATTTTCAATTTTTGGGTTGTATGGGAGGTGGGCGTGTCCGTGAACGGATGACGTCCATTTTTCAAAGACATCTTTGTGTTGATATAAAACACACACATACCAAATTTTATTGTTGTAGACTTATTATGAGCTGAGTTATGCAGTTTTAAATTTTTGCGTTGTGTGGGAGGTAGGCGTGTCCGTGAGCGGATTCCAAAAATATTCAATAGTGCAGATATCCTTGGGTACATGTGACCATGTGTACCAAGTTTCATTCAAGTATCTCAACTGCTTCTTCTAATCCTGTGTTTACGGACAACACACAGACAGACGGACGGACCGACGGACGGACGGACATAGATAGCTCGACTCACGTGGTGACGCTGATCAAGAATATATATACTTTTCTATACCGGACTCGCTTCGTTCTATGTGTTACAAACGTTTGCACAAAGTTAATATACCCTGACCTTTCAGGTTTAGGGTATAAAAAGGAATAAGGAGTTCTGATCGATCAAAGTATGAACTTTACAGATCATTTTGGCTTTATTCTAATCAAATCGAATTCAATGCTGTACTTTTTTCTTTTCAAAAGAATCTCAAAAGAATTTTCAGATCCTTATACGCTCACAACCCTTTACTCATCACTTGTAAGTTCTCAATTGCAATACTGCTTTTGTATTTGGAATCCTTTTTATATTCATCATGCCAATAGAATTGAATCTATGCAAACAAATTCCAATATGCCTTCAATACCTTCCTATGTTACTTGTTGTGCCCTTATAAGCCTTCAGCCGTTTGAATCAAGGCGTACAGTTTTATCTGTAAATGTTTATATGGGATCTGATCCACCACAATATAAATTGCCCTGAACTCTTAGAAAATCGAAATTTTTATACCGTATCTTGCCATCTCGGTAGCCAATTCCATTTCAAGAAGACGGTCTAAAAAACAAATAATAGTCAAAACAAACCTACAACTTGATAAGTGATACAAAGGAAATCCTAAATATGTCAAATATGTCTGATTTATTTAGAAACCAGCATAGAAGCTCGTCATATGACGGGTCGGATCGTATTCAAAATAATTAAAAAGCGATATGATAACAATTTTACATTCAGTCGTCTATGTGTCGTTACTGATAAATATCAAATAAATTTTGTGTGCATACTTTTATGCTGACAATTTTTTCATATAAAAAGCAATGTAGCAAGAATTCAGTTTGAACCAAGAATTTTGTAAAGGTTGAGCGAAATAGGTTCTGGTTCAGGCTGAACAGGTTTTAAAAAGCATAGCAATAACAACTATGAACAGTTTGAGCGATATATGGCACGGAGCATGACGCTTGTTTTTTATATATTAAGATGTTTCACATAAATTCTTTAAGGGTATTCTTATACTAAGTATTACGGCACGTAATGCTTGATTAATAATTCTCGTTTCTACACTTGTCAATGTTGATATCTTGTCAATGCTGTGAATGGTTATGTATTCAAACATAAGTTAAATTCTAGTTTTTGATGTATACTTTTTTTATTTTAATTTTTTTTTTTGCCATTTCTAACAGTATCGATTACTAGAATTTTGTAATTTTGCAAAAAAATGCGTAATTGTCATACAGTTAATTTTGATTATGAGAACACAATTTAAGACATGTGTCAATACACGAATTGCCAGACAACCACACAAGCTTTATTATTATAATTTTTATTTAATTCAATTTCATGCTCCATTTAAAGCAGTTTTAATTAAAAACATAGTTATTATAAAAATTACCCAATATTTTTATTTAATTTTCTCTTTATCACTCTGCTTATGTTGTGGGAATTTATCGATTTAATGTGGCGCAAAAATAGCTTAACTCGCATACCAAAAAATACCAAATCGCAAACGCATAGCAAAAATAACAAAAAACAAAAAAACTAGTGAAGACTCGCATTTATCAATAGAAATAAAATAAAAAATTTTATAGCAATAAATGCTTCAAACAATACACAATAATCTTATGAAAAAATACGTGATGCGCGTGCACTTGCGCCCTGTGCGTCATACAGTTTTGTTGCCAACATCTAATCATCATCAACATCATCATCTGTATTAGATGCAACAGCATGAAATTCTTGCAAGTATTACTGTGAGTTGCTCAAAAGTCGTGCGTGCATTATTTACATTAACTGCGCTGCTATTAAATAAGTTTGTACGTTTGCAAGACGCACAAAAAACTTTGTTATGTAGCTAAAGCATAAAAACCAAATGAAATGCAACGCATAAAAACAACAATTAAAAAAAAACTTATTCATGCAAACTTCACTCACTTGAACTTCGTTCAATAGAAACGCATTTCATTCATATATTCTTGGCATTGCAATGCATCAAATCGGTGTATGTAAATCAGTGCTAAGCCATGGTAACAGCTGTCACTTTGTAACAGACACTAACGCACGGAAGCCACACATCAAATGTCGATAGCGATTTCGCTGACGTTGTGTGTGATGCAGCAACAAAGTTGCAATGAAGGCAACAACATAATTCATGCGCCTAGTGCATCGTGCTGCAACCCACAGTAGAATCTGGGCCACTGTGCAAACCTGTGCTGTGTGTCGAGATCTACAAAGTTGTATCGCGTTAATTGCCACGAAGACTCATCTATTTCGTGGGTTGACATGAACTCATGTTATGCTCTTGTTCATTTGGTGCAACTGCATTTGTTGCTTAATAAAACCACACGTGTTACAATTCGAGCCAACAAACTAATGTTGCGCAATATTTGTGCGCATGTGCACCAATTATAAATGGCCTTAAATAATTTCATTTACATTTTCAGGTTGTGTGCATTTTTGTTTCAACGCTTCTCTGAACACCAGCATCTGCAACAATTTCATACACTCTGCTGTAGGCATTCAACGGACCAGCACAAAGTCAGCGCCATGAAGTGGTTCTCCACAACAACTACCACCAGCACGACGGTGAGTCTTTTCAGCTATAACCAACAAGCCAAGCTAACTAACTTTCTTCTAATTTACTCTTTTTCACCGCTTATTTAGCTATTCTGCGTTGCACTCTGCTGCATGGCATCCAGCAGCGGGGCTGTCAAACGCGAGGCGCCTATCAGCAGCTATCTGCCGCCCACTTCTGGCCAACGTCCATCGACTAAGTATAGCTCACCTTCGAGCTCATATTTACCACCAGCTTCTGGTCCAGCACTTCCTTCATCGTATAACTCAAGACCTTCAAGCTATGCACCAAGTGCTCCTTCTGGTGGTCCCTATCCGAGTGCTCCTGCTGCGCCTAGCTCCAGCTATGGAGCACCGCCTTCGCGTCCCTCCAGCTCCTATGGACCGCCACCAAGTCGTCCGAGTTCTAGTTATGGTCCACCCATAGCACCACCATCTAACAGCTATGGGCCACCACCAAGTCGTCCGAGTTCCAGTTACGTTCCACCAAAGAAGTCATCACCCCCTAAACGCCCCTCATCTAGTTATGGTCCACCACCAAGCCGACCTCCTTCCAGCTATGGTGCACCACCAAAGGCTCCATCGTCTAGCTATGGCCCACCAAAACTCTCTCCACCATCCAGCAGCTATGGCGTTCCAGCAGCACCATCTTCGAGTTATGGTGCGCCCCCAGCTTCACCGCCTTCTTCTTCCTATGGTGCTCCATCAAAACCGCCATCTGGCAGTTATGGTGCACCTCCTGCTTCAGCTCCTTCATCTTCCTACGGTGCACCACCGGCTTCCCCACCTTCTTCTTCCTATGGTGCTCCATCAAAACCACCATCTGGTAGCTATGGTGCACCTCCTGCTTCACCTCCTTCTTCTTCCTACGGTGCACCACCGAAGCCACCATCTAGCAGCTACGGCGCATCAGCTGCGCCATCTTCAAGCTATGGTGCACCTCCAGCTTCACCGCCTTCCTCTTCGTACGGCGCACCATCGAGGCCACCATCTAGCAGTTATGGTGCTCCTCCATCATCACCACCTTCTTCATCCTATGGCGCTCCTGCGAAACCACCATCTAGTAGCTATGGTGCTCCTCCAGCTTCACCACCTTCCTCTTCTTATGGCGCACCATCGAGGCCACCATCCAGCAGCTATGGTGCACCACCATCACCTCCATCCCAGAGCTATGGTGCTCCTTCGAAGCCACCATCTAGCAGTTATGGAGCACCAGCTGCGCCCTCATCTTCATATGGAGCACCAGCAGCACCATCGTCCAGTTACGGTGCACCAGCTAAGCCACCCTCATCCAGTTATGGCGCTCCATCAAGTCCCGCAAAACCTTCGAATAATTATTTGCCACCTGCACCACCATCGCGTCCATCTTCCAGCTATGGTGCTCCATCAAAACCTTCGTCCTCCTATGGTGCACCATCAAAACCTTCGTCTTCCTATGGTGCACCCAGTAGTAACTCATTTGTTCCTTCCAGCAGTTATGGTGCACCTGCCAAGCCGCCATCCTCTAGCTATGGTGCACCAGCTCAAGCACCTTCTTCCAGTTATGGAGCTCCAGCGCCTCAAGCACCCTCATCAAGTTATGGTGCGCCAAAAATAACACCACCATCAACAAGCTACGGTGTTCCCGCCGCACCAGCACCACAACCGCCATCACAGAGCTATGGTGCACCATCTGTTCCGGCTTCCCAACCACCTTCACAAAGCTATGGTGCTCCTTCAAAACCACCATCCAGCAGCTATGGAGCACCTACAGCTCCCTCTTCATCTTATGGCGCACCTTCGTCACCATCAAATGGCTACAGTGCTCCAGCACCAGCACCTTCGTCAAGCTACGGTGCTCCAGCTCAGTCTTCACCTGCTTCTAGCTATAGTGCACCCTCAGCACCATCATCATCTTATGGAGCCCCATCTGGAGGGCCATCGTCTAGTTATAGTGCACCAACGGCTCCATCAACAAGTTATGGTGCACCAGCTGGGCCAGCTTCTGGTTACGGTTCCTCTTCAGGTCCATCATCGTCATATGGTGCACCCAGTGCTCCAGCTCCACAACAGCCATCATCCGGTTATGGTGCTCCAGCAGCTCCATCAACTCCTGCTTCTGGTTACGGTGCACCTACTGGTCCCTCATCAAGCTATGGTGCTCCGAGTGCACAACAACCATCTTCGGGATATGGTGCGCCAACAGCGCCCTCATCAAGTTATGGAGCACCAGCACCTCAACAACCATCTCAAAGCTATGGTGCACCTAGCTCGAACGGTGGTTTTCCAGCACCTTCAGAACCCTCATCATCATACGGAGCTCCAGCGTCACAACAGCCAAAACAAAGCTATGGAGCGCCATCGGGACCGTCGGCACCATCTTCAAGCTATGGGGCACCTGCAGAACCTGCATCGGGATATGGTGCACCTGCTGCACCACCATCTTCCAGCTACGGTGCACCGCCTGCGTCAAGCTATGATGCTCCATCCTCGTCTTATGGTGCTCCTGCAAGTGGTAATGGCGGTAGTAATGGCTATCCATCGTCTTCCAGTAATGGTGGTAATGGTGGTAGCAATGGCTATCCAGCGTCCTCCAGTAATGACGGTAATGGTGGTAGCAATGGATATCCGGCGTCTTCCAGCAATGGCGGTAGTAATGGCTATCCATCGTCCTCCAGTAATGGCGGTAATGGCTATCCAGCGTCATCAAGTAATGGTGGTAATGGTGGTAGCA
This sequence comes from Tetanocera ferruginea, assembly GCA_958299015.1. Classification (NCBI taxonomy): domain Eukaryota; kingdom Metazoa; phylum Arthropoda; class Insecta; order Diptera; family Sciomyzidae; genus Tetanocera; species Tetanocera ferruginea. The sequence continues at coordinate 112,639,097 of OY282642.1, read as the reverse complement.
ATGGCTATCCATCGTCCTCTAGCAATGGTGGTAATGGCTATCCATCGTCTTCAAGTAATGGTGGTAATGGCGGTAGCAATGGCTATCCAGCGTCTTCTAGTAATGGCGGTAGCAATGGCTATCCAGCGTCTTCCAGTAATGGCGGCAGTAATGGCTATCCATCTTCTTCTAGTAATGGCGGTAATGGTGGTAGTAATGGCTATCCATCAGCGCCCAGTTCCAGCTACGGTGCACCCAGCCAAGTGCCCGAAACTATTCAACAGAGCTACTCTGCCGATGGCGGATACAAATACAAGAAGTAAACATCAATAAAAATAAGCATCGGAAGCGGAAGCTTAAAGCACGTGAAGATTCATTCAGTTTCGCCAGCATATTTTATTTACTGCATACAAGCCGCTAATCCATCGTCTCAATGTCGACCTTTGACCTTATAACAATCTTTTTATCTCTCTATCTTCTTTCAACAGTATTGCAAGAAAAAAAAAAACAACACAATAATTTTTTTTTCCAATTCATTAATTTTTTAGCGGCATACAACAAATATAAATAGCTACTCACTCTATGTACTGAACGGCGTTGCCATCTTACCGTTCATCTGTCTGTCTTTGACTCTTTAACATTTGTATCTGTATAGCTTTATTTTATTGTCTTCTCTGTCGTTCTTCCATTTTGTATATTTTAGTTAATTATAAATTTAGTTATATAAGTAAAAAAAAAATTTATTTTATAAATAAAAATAAAAATATTAAAACAAACAAAAAAATATAATCAAGTTTTCTCGCTGATCTCAGTATGAAGGAGCATTCATGAAAGTAAGAAATTTTATGCGTTGTCATTGAGGTCAATATTTTTACTTATTTTCCGAACAACTTTAAAAAGTAAACTCTTAAAATAATGATGATTTATCGTTAAACTTATTTTGATTTTTATCTTGCTGAAATTTATATGAATCTGGCTCTGGCTACGTAACAATCTTCTTTACATTTTCCGGTGTATAGAAAAAACGCTTATCTTTCAGCACTCATCAGCAAAATAAAGACATTGTCTTCAAAGCATGCAACTAATTGCATCCCACGCTCACATCAACAGATATACTTCCACGAATAATGTTCACAAATCATATCTTAATCTATTTGGTCTCACTTTCGTTTTCTAGATCATTCAACCCGTCATAGTTGTGCGGTTGTTAATCAAGGTACTGGGTCGCAGCATGAAGTAGGTTTCAGAATTTTTATAAGTGAATAATTTTGGTTTGACTTTTAATTTTGATTCAATTTTTTTGAAAATATACAAATATATTAGAAAAAGCAGGAGTAACTCACATAAGTTGAAGTTAACTGAAACTGAAAACATCGCAGTTAAACAAGACAAACATTTTTAAATAAAACCCCACGGTACAGCTTTTTTATTTTTAAACCAAGGATTTCAGGTGTAAAACGTATTCTGTATTACCCCAAAATGGGGTAAAATATAAGTAGAAAAGAAAGCAAAAATTAAGTGAAATAAGTATAGAATATTCTATATGTTGCGGAAACGTATATCAACATGAGAATTTAAATCTAAGGCAAGTGTTATGCCTTTAACTCAGTTAATTCAAGTTATTCAAGCATAGCAGTTCACAATCTTTTTAACGCCAATTACAACTTCCAATGTCTTATATATTGACGAATTTTTAATTTCAGTTCATAAGAAATGAGAAAAGAATTACTGAAAGATAAAAGCATAAGACCATGACCTGGCCGGGAATCGAACCTGGGACCTCTGGGTTGGCAGTCAAGCACACTTACCACGCGACTATCAAAACAGTTGGCGAATCTACTCCGCAGATTGTAATGTGTGGTTTTTAGAGACGACTTCTAACTGAATTTATTTAAACTTCGACGTCTTTAGTTGGGGTCAGTTTTCAGAAGTTATTTTTCAAAATGTATAGAATAAAAATCCAAGAAGAAATATTTTCTTGTATACTTCAAAAATGTTAAAATAGTCGAGAGTATCTTAAGAATTTTCGTGCTGTGGTATTTTACTAGAATAATTGCTGTTAAAGTGTTGCCAGCAATTATTGTAGTGAAATTTCGCCATTTTTTCTTAGAGTGTTCGACTTGGCCGAAGTCATTATATTATTATATTCCCACAGCCGTTTTGAATTTTTTTTCGAAGCTATTTAGGCTTCATTACTTTGATGACGTTGTATGGGGTATGGATATAGTTTTCATTAATTTTTTCAAAATTTCAATCTTGATTTTTGATATTGTTATGACATCACTTTCACAATCATCACTATCACAAACTCGGAGTGTGTATAAGAAAAATATAGCTCATATGAAAATTTTCAAAATATTAGGTTGATTTTTTAGGAATTTAAAGATATTTTCCATTTTTGTGACGTCGCTTTATAAAGAGATAGGTTTGATTTTCAAAAATCAAATTTTTGTGGACTTAACTTAAAGTCCAAATTTGAGATTTTATTCTTTTCAAAAAGTCACTTGTATGGGAGGTTGACTTATATCAGTTATCATATATGAGAAATATATCAGTCCATACATCTAATTGGACTGATTTTCAAACTTTATTCTTATATTTTTAGAAAAAAGCTTAAATATCGAATATCATTACGAAAACTTCAAAATTACGGCTGTTATCGTGTCGACAAACACACAGACAAACGAACATAGCTAAAGGGACTCAGATGGAGACACTGATCAAAAATAGATTCCGTACTTTTTGGTCTAAAAATTGCAAAACTGTCAAAAGCGTGAAAATCAGAAAAAATCTTCTCGGAACGTTTCTCGGACTAAAATTGAACAAACTGTCAAATAAAATTGTTTGTCTTGCGTTGGCTTAATCTGGAGCATCGACAATGCAGACAACATGCTTAAAATTTTTAACAATATTGAAATATATTCTCAACTTTTGCATTTATATTAGTTTTTACACATTTTCCCATGTTTCTAGTTTCCATTTTAATAGTTTTAAAAAAATTTTTATACATTGCAATTTTTGTGCTTCCTTGTAAACAGCTGATTTTAGGCTGTTTGACACTTTTACCATTTTTACCAGAAGAAATTTCTCGGACTAAAACTTGCAACTTTTGACAAGGAGGTGAAATTTTTTACTCTCTCGATTACATTCTCTTTTACCATTTTATCGAGTACGGGAACGCTTCTCGGACTAAAACCTGTAAAACTGGTAAATTGGACTAAAACTTTAGAGTACGAGAACAGAGCTAATATATGTGCTTTTAAAAAAAAAAAATGTGCTGAAATTAAGCTCAAAGCGTTCGTAAATGAAATTAGCTCAATAGAGCTCAAAATCACCTCAAAACAATCTATTCACATCCGTAGTTTGTGCCAAGTTTCAAAAGTTTCAAGTTTACTAAAAGTGCTAAGTTTCAAAAGAGAAGAACATTTTTAAGTTTAATTTCGCGATGGGCAGTGAGAAATTATATCTAAAGCTAGAACATTTTTTTGAGCGTAATTTCTTGGTCTTTTGTACGGTTTGCTGTACGGTTTGCTTTATATTTTTTGTGGGTGTTTTTTAGTGTTTTTCGACGCAGTACCTCAAAAACCACCGATAAGTTTTATTATTTTATTTCGAAACACATTCCGACTGAAAAATTAGTTTCTGATATAAATTTTTTTTTTGATTTTGATTCATGATATAATAACTTTACCAGGTAGTATTGACAAGTGTTGATTCTCTCAGCTGCAAGTTAACGAACTCTTGTCAAAAACAGCTGTTTGTTGTTAAATGCGTTGGCCACATTGAGCTGTATCAACTGTTCTGATAGTGACACATCGTTTAGCGCTATTATCGGTATTGAAATATCAGAAAAGTTGTCAAGTTGATTAAATGTCAAGCTTTGTATCAAATACCAACGGAAATTTCACCGACAAATAAAAAATGTTCTATTTTTAAATGCATTTTAATGTGCAACTTCATATTTATGTTCACGCTGTAAGTACGCTGTAAGTACGAAAATTAATTGAATGCAATGGCGGATTGTGAGCGCTCTCTTATTTTTCTTATATTTTTTGACAGATGGTAGTTAACAACAAAAACGTCAACACTACCTTGTAGTTATTATATCATGATTTTAATTGGTTGTTTTTGAAAAATAAGCTTCAGTACTTCCGCAGCGCAGTTGCAATGAACAACAAAATTCCGGAGTATACAATAATTTTTGTTCATTTCTTTTGCTGCTCAGAGAATATAAAATTTTATTTTTAATGTCGACTAATCAGAATGAAGACCACTCTCAAAATTATTTTCTTATTCTCAAACATGCGCAAAAATGTTCTTCTATTTTGAAACAGGCTATAGAAATTGGACTTGAAAATTTTTTTGATAAACACGTCAATTTGCGTAAATATGTTTAATCTTGAACTTATTTATAAAAAAATAATTTTGTTGTTGTTGTTTTTTGCACATCAAAAAATGAGCTACCGAACGACGTAATTCTCAGTTGGTTTTTGTTCCTGTTAGTATAAAAGTAAATAAAAGTACAGAAAATAAATTCAAAAATTCTATTTTCCTGTCCATATTAGATCAAATATATTTTATTTGGACAGTGAAAATATAATTTTGAATTTGCTACTTGTCATAATTTTTTTTTTTTTTGGAACAAGTATACGGTGATTTCGTGAATTATTCGTTCCATTCAACCAAATCGAAGTACTTTTGGCAATTGAACGCAATGTTTGGAGCCTTATAAATGCGTATTTCTCCATACTCTTCTTGCATAATTGCGTGCTTACAATAATATCTTTTAGCCCAGTTGTCGCGTTTCTCGATCTTCATCAAATATCTTCGGCAAAATAATGTTTTCAGAATGTGAAAAATAAAAGTTGTTGGTACACGTTCCTTCGATAACGCTGCGATACTTTTGCGGCAAGTATCTGGAGTACTTAAATAGATTGAAAAAGTGAACGCTGACACTAATTACCATAGCGAAAGAAACCATAGAAAAATTAGCTGTTTCTGGAGGAAATGTTGGACGATATTGAAATTCAACAGATACCTTGCCATATTCAGGACACTGAGCTTCATGTTAAGCTCGTCACAGAGGCGTCAGTGGCTGATAATTCTGCAAAACGAAGAAAAGGAATAATGTTTTCTATGTTGGGACCCGTTCAAAAAGGCCGAAATTCGAAACAAAAAGCAATTTTTAGTCCTTTTGTAAAATAAATAAAAAATAAAAAAAGTTGTTGTTATTATTTGGTCAACTGAAGTAGTTTCAAAAAGTTCAAAAAAATTGGGGACGCCAAAATTGGTTCAATTAAAAAAAAAAGTATACTAATGGAAAGGATTTTTCATGTACTATTTCATTTTAGTACCGGAATTTGGGTCAGATTTTTCCCATACAAGTCGATACACTCTAATATTGTTCTTCGTGTGGAGGTATAAATGTACATATTTAGTCAAAATTTCACTTTTTTCTATAAAAAACTCTCTTTACCCAAAACAAATATTACGAATTTCATGGATGTCCTCCTAACTAAGACACGAACTTCGCAAAATTTAAGAAATTTGAATTTATTAGATTATTTACAATCGGAGTATTTATTTCTAAGATTTTCAAGTTACTCGGCTAGAGTACAGTTGACGTATTATTAGCAATCAACCCTATGGTAAAACTAGCATAATTTTGAAATTCCTACAATAGATTCGGATTCAGTGACCCATTTTTACCTAGTATTCGCCCAACCAAAGAATTTCTAAAAATAGAATAAAAATGTTCGCCAACTTTGGTTTGAAATTCTGACATCGGATTCAAAATGTTGTCAATGTTACATTATTTATAACTTCTTTAATGTCAATAGTCCTTAGTTTCTACTGGGTATGCATTATTGAGAGAGAGTTGAAAGAGCAGTTGAGAAAATGTGAGAGAAAAACTCGAGTTACCTGATAATTTCTTGAGCTATTTGCAATTTAAAGTTATTTAAAAAACGGAATTACTTGAAACGTAATCCACTCGAATTTGAAGCAACTCGCACAAGCTTATTTTTAACAGCTGAAGCTTCAATTTCGCTTCTATAGAACTTGCAGTCAAGATTAAAGTGCATTCCATAATCATAAGACACTTTAAGTAATTAACTTTTATTATAAATTTATATCAGTGAGAACTTTCTATGTTAGCTTTTTGTACACCATATGAACTCTTATACTTGTCTGTTTTTAAAGAAAAAATTTTGGAGTCAGAGCCAGTGTTGCCAGAAATTTTTGAGGAAAGAAGCTAGATGGTCTTTAAAAAATGGCTAGAAAAGGCTAGACGGCTTTAAAAAAAAGCTAAAAAAAGGCTAGATTTGTATACGTTACTTTTTTATTAAACATGATTCTGTGAATATACAGACGTTTGTATATATATGTTTAATATATGAATATGATGTAAAAAGGAACAATACCAAAAACTAAATATATTGAAATTGATTTAAGGACCCATTAAAGTTTTTTAGCGACCAACAGTAAATTTTAATGTTTTTATATTTTTCGAATGCATAATTCAGGAAGACTCAGAAAGACTTACAGTGGCTCACAGCTTATTTCGTGCAGACGATGTGTTAAACTTTGAAATGCTATAACTTGGTAACTAGTACTGGTAATGAAAAAATTTAAGCGACATTTGTTTGCTAGTAATTATACATTTAAATATAAACTTTAATTTCTTTATATAAAAGTCTACTAAAAAGATAATAAACAAAAAACTGAAAAAGCAGCAGAATTCAACGCCACAGCTTATTTCGTGCACACTGTTTTTACATGTAAGCTTTTGAACGTGATGCCGTTATTTTCTTTTTCTCGTTCGCTGTATTTATCTTGACTGATGTCCTGATTCTTCTGATCGGAGTTAACAGTTGTTTTTAGTCTGGACTTAAAACCTTAAGTGCACGAATTGATTTGTCTTAAAAATGGGCCGTCGCACAACAATATAACAGCACGAAATAGTTTTATTTCACTTTAAAAAATAAAAAATCCAACCGCAAATAGCTGAAATAGTAAAATTGAGACCCTCTACAGTGCAGTACATCATCCATCGCTTTTTGCAAGAAAATCGTGTGGCTGATAAGGCCAGAAATGCTCCAAATAAAATATGTACAGAAGCGGACGAGCGACTTATTCTGCGAAAAATCGTAGAAAATCTGAGGCTTAAGGCTCCCAAATTGGCCAAGGAGGTTGAGAAGGAGTTGGGCAAGAAATGCTGTGCCGAAACAATTCGTCATCTGCTGCGGGCCAACGAGTTTAATGGTCGAGTTACACACAACAAATCTTATATTAAAAAAAAAAAATCAGCTATGTCGACTGAACTTCGTCAAATAACACGTTTTATATTCTAGGACATTCTGGAATGACGTCATTTTCTCGGACGAGTTTAAGTTCAATATTTTTGGCTCTGAAGGAATGCAATATGTATGGCGTAAGGCTTATACTGAGCTGAACAATAACCATCTCAAGCACACAGTAAAACATGGTGGCGGCAGCGTAATTGTTTGGGCCTGTATGGTGCATCGGGCGTTGGAAAATTATTTTTTATTGGAGGCATTATGGACAAGACAATGTACCTAGATTTTATAAAAGAAAATTTGCTTCAAAGTATCGACACCTTGGGCGTACGAGAGACATTTCGGTTCTACCAGGACAACGACCCAAAACATAAATCGAGAATCGTCCAGTCATGGTTGATTTGGAATTGCCCGCATCTTATGAATCCGCCTGCACAGTCACCCGACTTAAATGTAATAGAAATTTTGTGGGCAATTTTGGAGAGTGGCGTTCGCAAGCGGAATATTTCCAATAAAAATTAATTAAAAAATGCATTGATGGAGGAATGGCAACAAATACCCCCAGATATTACAAAAAATTAGTAGAGTAAATGGATAGCCAGTAAATGGATTAAAGATGGATTAAAGATGGATTTGGCGGCCACACAAAATATTAAAAAAGACAAACATATTACATTTTCTTAAGATTCAGTGGAGTGCACGAAATAAGCTGTGGCGTTGAATTTTGCTGCTTTTTCAGTTTTTTGATTATTATTTTTTTAGTAGACCATTATATAAAGAAATGAAAATTTATATATAAATATATAATTACTAGCAAACAAATGTCGTTTAAATTTTTTCATTACCAGTACTAGTTACCAAGTTATAGCATTTCAAAGTTTAACACATCGTCTGCACGAAATAAGCTGTGAGCCACTGTATGTCAAATGGGTCCAAGGATCGCTGCCAAATTTTTTTCACTTGTAATTACCATTGCTACTTGTAATCCTTCGATTTTTTTTTTGAAATACATGGTTTTTATTTCATAACCTAAAATCAATGAAGTTTTAAGGTTCAAAAATCGGTTGTTCAACTACCATTATCGTATTATTGTACAAAAATATTATTATTATTGTTTTTTGAATAAACAAGCTGCGAAAAGTGCTTTACTAAATGACGGATTCTGGTTATGTTAATAAATATTTTTTATTAAAAAACATTCAAAATGTTTAAGGACATTATATAATTATTATGCAAAATCAAAAATTACATAAAATAAACAGTCCCTTAACAGTAAAACTTTTAATTTTACTTTTTTTTCTTTCAAAAACTTTAATAGAGCCTTAAATAGAATTCAGTCTTTCACGTTCAAATATATAAAAGCATAAAAATCTTACACTTGAAAAATAGCACCAAAAAGCTTTTAAAATAAAAATTATTAACAAAAACAAATTCATTATTTCAATCTTTAAAACATGTATTATTCATTCGAGTGCTTGACTCGGTTAGTAAAAAAACATTAAACCTCTATCATTTTTCAAATCTACATCTCAAAAAATATTTCCTCCTGTGAAGAATCAGAATTTACATATAAATTGCGACTATTTGCAAAACTTATAATATCATATGTGATTTCAAAATTATGGCAGCATGTGTTATTTCTTTTTAGAGCATATCGTATCGTAAGAAGAGAATTTAGAATGCCAGTTTGAAAACGGTATCTTTGCTTTTTTTTACAAATTTCATTGTACTTAATATAAACTTAAAACCAAACTGAAAGTTCTTGGAACGGATCTTCATTCAAAGAATTTTTATACTCTCTAACTTTTGACTAGAATTCAGTTGTGGGACTTTCCACTTGTGATTTACAATTTTTTAACATTGTTTTTTAACTATCGTTATTTGTCATGTAGAGTTACTGGATTTTTCTTTCTCTATAACAGAAAATATTTGGGTTTAACCACTTTAAAAGTATAAAAAGAGCAATAGAAGATTCACACTTTCAAAATTGCAACGTCAGCAAAATTGGATTAAGTAATGCATCTTTAAGCAAAATATTAAAAAAGGCTAGAAAAGGCTAGAAAAAAACAAAAAAAGGCTATAAAAAGGCTAGAGGCTAGATGGTAATTTTCGAGGCTAGGCAACAAAAAAAAAGGCTAGATCTAGCCTCGAAAAGGCTAGACTGGCAACACTGGTCAGAGCTCATATTGCGCCAACCGTTATTTTTCTGTGGTTAACTGCTCTTTTGCTGCACTTTTTGCTGTTTCATGTGGAGCCTGTGTAGGGATGCTTGGAGCTTTTACATCAGAAACCATACTTGAATTACAGTTCACATCGCCGCGAATGGAAAGAAACCACAAAACAGTCTCTTTCGATTTATTGGGACAAATAGGATGGTGCAACTAATTTTTCAACAGCATTACGCTGTTGATAATATTTGTTAATTGATAAACCAATAATATTTTTATTGAAGTGTTTTTCCTTTATCTTAAGATTAAAATATTCTTTCAAAATAATATATTGCTGCCAATATTATTATAAGCCAAATTTTTTTTTTGTTTTAAATCATGTGTCTTATGATTATGAAATACACTTTAGTTAGCGTGCTTACCTAGGCATACTTGACATATAAGCTGTAGTAAGGTATTTAATTTTGAATATGTTTTAAGAATTAAAAAAAAAAATTATGGGAAGTTTTAACTTCAAAAAAACTTCGGTGAAAAGAACAAACTTTAAACTTTGAGATGTTTTTTAGAACAACTATAGAAGTTACATAAAATGTTGTTAGTTTATATATTTAATGTCAGCAAAACTTATTTACATTAGTTCATGTATTTTGTGTACTTTATGAATTTTAAACACTGCACAGTAAAAAGTTTGAGGATAAATTTTATTTTTTTTATAACATTTCTCTCGTATAAACTTGTTTTATTCCAAATTTATTATAAGTTCTATCCCACTCAAAATTATAAAGCTTACATTTCCACTCAAACAACTTTTTTACACCAAAATAGTATAAATTTTATACCATAAATTTATAAAATCATATATATATTCCAGTTATACACACGAAAACCTCACGGAGCCACTCGGCTTTCACGTACAAGTCGAGTTTTCGAAGCAACCGAACTTCAGCGATGCTAGCAGGCAATCTGTTTGCGTTTGTTTTTCAGTCAGTAATCATGTTATGCACAAATAGTTCCGTTGAATATTTTTTTTGTACACACAGATTAAGACATAAATATTGCGCTTGAATTGGAACATGGAACATATTTTGCCAACATGATTAAACATGCAAATTTCTGAGTACAATTTTTTACTCTTTATTTTTCCTGTCAAATTGTTTTTGAAAATATAAAAAAACAATATATCATGAAATCTATGAATTGAAATCTAAATATTATTCCTGATTTATGACTTTAAATGTAACACATATTAACGTATTTAATGTATGTTTTCATATGTGCCACATATTTTTATACAATATTGCTATAAAAAGCAACCAAATGTGGTTTAAAAAGATTTTATACTTTTGCTTATAAAAATGTATTCCAACCTGGTGTAAACACATTTTATACACTTTTCGGATAAAATCTATACCAACTTTGTATAAATTTGGTTTATACGATGTTATGGTATAAATTTTATAACATATTTGGAATTGATTTATATTTATACCAAATAGTATAAAATTTATCCTCATATTTTTTACTGTGTGGGCTTATGAAATATTCATGTTCTCATGTTTTTTGCTTTTGTGCATTTTGAACATTGATATCATGAATAGGTCATGTGACTCATGTTATTGGTTACTGGACCAATTCATGTCTAAAATTCATAAATTCAAGTCATGGATATCATGCAAAAATTCATCTCGTGTGATAAAAGCTATAATTTTTCCTTCAATCTTCAGTCTCCTGCAAGTTCCATTTTGAAGCTTTATAGAAGTATATAAAGGCAACTTCCTTTCCGTTAATTTTCGATGTAAATGTTAATTACCGAAATTGCATGTATGTTCCATAATCTCTAGACAACAATAAAAAGTTCACCTTTTTGCTTTCATAGAAGCCATAACAAGTACTTTTAGATAAAGAGTAGTTTCCATAATAAGCTACTACAAAGGTTGTCGAAATCTTTATAGAAGCTTGTATGCTAGTTGATATGACTTAACCGCATAGATATTTGTTTTCTATAAGTTTCATATTTTTAATTTAAAATGCAATGTTTTTTCATTTGAATTTTTTATGTTTTAATATGTATTTATTATATCAATGACATTTATTAAACAATCAATCAATTAATTAACCAATTCATATATATATTTATTTTTATGTGTGTAAACAGATATAGTTTTTTTATTTATACATATATATATATATTTAATAAGGTAATAAATACACGAGTAACTTTATTCAAATGCCTTTAAAGAGAATATTTTTTTCTTCTTTTTCTGTATCATTAATTTTTGACAAAAAACTAGTCATTTTTATATTGACAAACAGTACTCAACAGTTTTTTTTTTTAGAATACATCGAATATAGAGAGTAAAAACCAAAACGAGTAACTTCAATAATAACAATAGTTAATAAAAGAAATAACTTCAATAATTTTAAAAATCTACAAATTTAACAGATATATTATTTTTATTTCAGATAACAAATAAAGTTGTTTCAAGTTGTTTTTTAGATAACAAATAAAGTTTTTTAAAAAAAAAACAATGAAATGCTTTTATTTTTGGTTTTTTTTTTTTCATATTTTTTGTTTTTCAGGTAAAATGTGTTGATATGTATAGGGTGCACACAAAAGTTGCAAAACAGCTTGTTTTTGAAACATTTTGAACATTTTATTCATTTGGAAAAAATACGTTGATTTGGAGTTGTCGTACATTTTTTTAAAATTAATTTTTTAACAAATATGTTTGCAACTTTTGAGTCACCCCTTTTGTATTATTTGTTTTAATGTAATTGGTTTGATATGCTTTGTTTTAAGCTAGGTACTTATTTTCTTAGTTTTCTCTATGATATGTTTGCATATATTTAATATAACACCTATATGTAGCTATATATATATATTTTACCTATTTACTTATACTCTTGAAGAGTTTAATATATGTATATATATGTGTGTGTACTTTTATATTATATAGCTTTATTATCTAATTCTTTGTTTTTTTTATATATATATATATATATATCCTTGCATATAATTCTAACTTTTTACTTTAAAATGATATGTATTCGTTTAATATTTTGCATTTTCTTATAAATTAATAAGCTATTTAATACTTATATTTAAGTATTATATAATATATTTTATACTCTAAAGTATATGATATGTTTCAATTTCATTTTATCTCAAAAGTTTGTTTGTTGGTATGCATGATATGTTCTTTTAACTAAGAGTTAATTTTATTTTATTTATTTGGAAGGACACGTGCTTTACATGCTTTATGAATGACAGGATTTTGTTTTTGCTTTGTTTTGTTATTTGAAGCCTGTTAATTATTATTTACCTCGATATGAGTTTGATTTTAATACTTTTTAATAATTATCTTGATTTCTGGTAATTAGGTAGTTACTTTTTATATTTCTTAGTATAGAATCATCTTTATTTAGTATTTTTGTTTTAGTTCTACTTGGTTTTAGATTATGTTGTTGTGTATATTTTTAATTTTTAAATTTAAGTTCAGTTCAAGCAGGCAAGTTTGAATTAAAATTCGGCCTACATTTTTTATGTTTTGAAAATTGTTGCATATTTTAAATTTTTTATTAAATTTTGACAAAAAATATTTCTAAAAATAGTTCCACCATTCCACCATTAATAGTTCGATTAAAATATTTATTAAGCTCAAATAATCATTTGAAATATGCATAAAATATGCACAAAATATGCATAAAATAAGCACAAAAAATGCATAAAATATGCACAAAAATGCACAATTACTGTTAAAAATATGCTGCAATATGCAAAAAAATATTATTAATAAGCACGTAGAATCAACGTTACGAAACAGGAATTAGAATAGACAGTTAGAATACGATTACAAAATGTTAATTTTAATTGCATAAAGGTTGGCGGGTCATTTACAAGTTCGAAAATAGAATAAGTTTTTGTAATTTTTTTTCAGTTTAAAGAACACAGCGAGAGATTTTTAAAATTTGGAATAATTTATACATATTGAGAAACAAAAATACTTTAAAATTATACAAAAAAATTTTAAAATAAATTAAAATTTAATTTTCTACCATAACTAATTTCCTTTTTTTTAATTTTCTCTTATTAGTTCTTTGAAATAACAAAGCAAATAGCTATCTAAATAAAATTTTTCATACAATTTTAGAATTTTAAATTGGTTTAACAAATATCAAACATAAGATGAAATAAAAACAAATATTTAAATTTAAAATATTTAAAATGCAAACTTCATAGAATGGAGTTAATATTTGGAATTTGGTATCATTATGAGATTCTAGGCCTGATTATTAATCTGATGCCAAAAGCTCGAAAAAGCTTAAAAAATGGCATAAAAAATTATGCTTTAAAATATTTGTTTTAAATTTGAAAATTTTTGTTTTAAATTTTTTTTTAAACTTAATAGAATCTCTTTGCAACTTTATTTAAAAATATTTTTTTTAATTTTTAAAAAAATTTTTGTCAAAACAACCGGTTTTTGGGGTGCTAATTAAGTGACATTTATTTTGAAAAAAAAAAATATGCATTTTGAATTTCCGTGAAAATCGAACCCAAATATTTTTTCAATTAAAATTTTTGTGACGAATCTTATTCTGAGATAGGAACTACCGCATAATTTAATAAAATTGTATACTTTTTTCATTCTTACCCATTGGTTAATCCTGATGGTTTTTTTTTCTCAAAATTTTTGTATGCAGTATTGAAGGCCATTTTGGGTAGACAGTAACTTAAGGAAAACATGAAATTTGACAGTTTTTTTACTTTTCCTGCAGGGTACGCTATTATCACTTTGCATATAACTATTAAAGCTATATTGCGTTGGAAGGCGATCTTTACCCATTGAGTATTAGTCTATTTCTCTGCAAAATTGAGAGGTATATTTGCCAAGCTATCCAGTCCTGTCGGCAAGACGTAGAAATTGTGACCTATGTCGTAAAAAAGGTAATACTCTAGGTTCTGTATAATTAATATCCACTTTTGTCGTTCATTCAGACCAGAAAATTATAAAAATATCTAAAAATGAAATGTCTTCTAGTGAGGATACTGATGATAGTGAGGATACTGATGAAAGAAGTGAATTCAATGAAAATTCCACAAATGTGGTTTTCGACAAGATCAGTTCAGAGAAAAAATTTGAGTGTTTTCAAGTTGATTCAAGTTGTCGAGAATGGAATCAAATTTATATAAATTTTTAACATCTAAATTATATAGAAAATAGTTAAGACACACGAAAGACACTTTTCATCCCACAGGACGAGTCTGGGCTGCATGGAGTTCCAGATGAAGTGCCGTTGGAAAAAATGCGAAAAGAAACAAGATCTTGGTTCCTTAAACCTATAGGAATAAAATTTGGTACGTATGTTTTTTATAACAGACCAAAGACGTGCTTGACGCGAAATTGGCGTCATCCAACCACAGCCACGCTCACCTCCAATATAGCCCAAACAATATAAAACTCCATAAATAAGCTTATGTTTTAACTACAGAGATAAAATTCGATATGTATCTTTATTGTACCAAAAACTTAGATGTGTTCAAAAATTGTGCGTTATCCGTCCACGAACACGCCCACCTCCCATACAACCCACAATAGCGAAAACTTTATGAAGGCATTAACATGTGAGCTACAGAATTAAAACTTGGTATATGTACATTTTTCATCAAATTGAAATGTATATAAAACATGGGCTTCATCCGCCCACGGATACGTCTATTTTCAATTCTATTATTGTATTTTGAAAGAGTAGGTTTAGTGTATTTCATAGTCGGGCTAGACCGACTTTAGACTTTATTTTCTCGTTTTAATGTCGAATTAAATTGGCTTCCGATTTTGTATAGAAAAAAAGCGAATAACGGAAATAGGAACTCCACAGTTAGAGAGTTATTTTAGACCTGCATTTAAAACTTTTTGCAATCTATGCTCTTATTTTTATTATTTTTAGATCCAAATTAAAAATTTTCGGAGTGAGCTGGGATCCAACATCTAAAGTTTTCAAGTTTGACTTCAACTTCTAAACCAATGACCATCCCATTCGAGTGCACAAAAACCTTTCAACTTTACAAAAAACAAACACGCACAAGTGTCTGCAGAGAAGACTTAAAAGCCGAAAAGTTTGAAAAAACTTTCTGTGTCAGATATTGATTCGAACCCGGGTCGACCGGTATTCGTTGGCTTGCACGACACACGCTAAGCATGCACGTTCACGGCAGTTACAATTTTAGAATTTTAAGTTAAATTTAAGAATTTGTTTTTTTCGCGGTAAAAACTAGAAAAATTGTTAAACCTTTTTGTTTAAAATCAGTTTTATATGAGTTATTGATGATATATTTTCTTCTCTTCCGTTGTTATCATAACTTTAGAAAAAATTTTCTTCATTTTAATTTGAAACCTCTTTAAAAGCACCTTCCAAGAAAAACTGGATAATTTCTTGGATAACTTTTTACCCCTTAGAAGCTTCCTGAGAGGTTCAAAGGGCTCCAAACTTATATGGAATGAAATTCAAGTCTATTGTTTTGTGTTGCTGTGGGTATTAATAAGAAATTTTAATTTTAAATAGGATAAAAAATTCGCAAAAATAATTCGAAAATTTTTTTTTACAAAAAAAGTATGTATATTCTTTATATTTAAAGATTTTTGATGTTAACATTGATTTTAACGTTATTTCGTTATTTCGTTTAACGAAATTCGACCAATTATTTGATTGCCTATTTATTATTATATGCGAGATGGTTCAAATAAATTTGAGGCCATACCTTTTAATTGATTGGAGATGTAAGACTATTTCCTCTTAAAAAAAAAAAAAATTTTTTTTATTTTATTAATTTTTTCAAAAATAGAAAAACAGGTTAGGTCAATATAAATTCACCAGAAATCTGGTACAAACTAAAAAAGAAAATCAAAAATGCAAATTTGAGTTTTTGTGTTTTTTACAAAAGTAATTTTTCCCCCATATTTTGAGAAAAAAAAAATTGGTTGAAACACACGCTAAAAAACTATCAATAATATTAAGAAAATTCATTAAAAATACTTTTGGTTAGAACTTTGCTATAATTTTTATCACATTTGAAAGAAAATTTACCAAACTTTCAGAAATAGTTAGAAAAATTGAAAAACCGTTAAAATTAAACCGAGATATTGAATTCATGAAAAGTTCATGCAATGACGAATGCATTAAAAGAAATTTTTTTTAAGAAATTGTTATTTTTGAAAAAATCTCAAATTCAACCAACTCAAGAACTCTCTCCCAACTAAATTTCATATTGATCAAAGAGCGGGTTTGTTCTCAATACTTTATATTGCTTCTTCGAAGGTTGAGAACCCCCATCCGTCAGATATATCATTTTTGTATACATTCTGCACATTTGGGCAACAGAACCTTACGAATGATATAAGTTTCATTTATTTTGAGTATTATTTAATACAAAAAAACCGAATGATAAGCTTTAATGGTAACGTATTAATATATAAGGTTTGCACCAAAAAAATTTTACCTTCCGACGGCTACCAAAACTATACTAATGCTTTAAATAATAGCCCCATTAGGTGAGTCCAGTAATGAAAGCCTCTCCTAGCTAAAGATGGCGCCAGTAGCCAGGTTTTTCAAAAGTTTTAAGAATGCAAATTAAATTATAAAATATCGTGGAGTTACTGTAACCCCGTGCTATTAGATCCACTCTAGTTTAAATTTTCTTAAGTAAAAATAAAACCATTCGACAGAAACTCTCTTAGGTGACATATTGTTTTAAAATCTATAGAAACCTTGGCTTAAGACGCAGAAATGAGCTTTGAAAACCGGTCTGGCACTAAGCTATCGATGACCTATATGGAGTTTAAAAACCTATCTTCTTCTAAAAAAATACCATTCTGATATTTGTTAATTTTTTAAATTTATGGCAAATTCGAAACGGAATAGCTTGTTGATTTTGTTGAATTTTGTTGAATTTCTCTATGAATTTTCTACTCTTTTTTTGTGGAATTTTTAGTTTTTGTATCTAAATAGTTCTAGATGCAGTTCCAGGAACTGATAGGTTTACGTTGGCTAGTCATAATTGTAATAGCATGACGTATACACAGTGAAGTTTTAATATATTATGTTTTGCATTTTTGCTTAAGTGTTCCATTTGCTTCAATCTAACTCTACAAAACATGTTTTTTTCTATTTTTTTTTTTTGTTTTTTTTTTTTTTTTGGTGTTGTGTTATGAGAATGTTTTAAATGGCCTTATAAAGTTTACATACAATTGCTTGGGTTTCTTTTTCTCTTAACTTTTTAATATAATTTTAAACATTTATACATTGCTTTTCTATGCAGTGCATCTGCACCTTAGAGCTTACAAGTGTCATATAAAAATATTTATAAAAAATTTTACAAAAACTATAATTAAAAACAAAAATACTACAAAAAAAAAAAATTATTTAAAAATATGCAAAAAAAAAATCGCAACTCTTCAAGTGGAATAAGCAAAAAATGCCAAAATTTGTATTTAATTGCTCTAAGATGCTTTTTGCTCTAAAATGCTGATTTATGCTCTATTTTAACTGTTCTTTCTTATTATAAATACATGTCTAAACATACTAAAAGTTTGTTCTAAAATAATTGCTAAACCAGTGTAAACTAAACAATTGTTTTAATAAAAATAGTTTTAAGCCTCTGTTGGCTAGTTTAAGCATTTTTAATAATACCTGAGCAGTTGGTTAAGAAAAAAATTAAAAACAACCAAACCTAATAAGCAAAACATTGCAAACAACAAAAGAAAACTTTTAAAAGCTTTGCATAATTTTAGGGCTTAGCATTAAATACATGTATAGACTTTAACAAATAAGTACATAATAAAAATTACACGCATAAACTTATAAAACAATTTTAGCTATGCTTTTAGATTTCCTTTTTTTTTTTTTTTGTTTGTTTTTTTTTTTGCATTTTTTTATAGACCTACATCACTCTTAACCTTAAATAAGCTAGCTTCCTGCATTAGTTCTTACTTGTTGCAATATAATCGTTCTCCCAACACATTCTTCTCCTCCTACGTTATTCTATCAACAGTGCTATCTATCTATATAGTTAAGTGTACGTGTTTTTCACCTGCTCACCTCTCTCTCCTCTAACTCTACCTCCCGATAGTATTTATATATTATTATTTCAGTGCTTTTAATTTAGAAGGCAGTATTATCTTGCTCAGCAGTCGGCACTGCTGCACCTTGACCTGCCTGTCCTCCGCCGCCACCCTGACCAGTAGCTTGACTCAGCATCGCTTGCACTTGCGCCTGCGCAGTCTGCTGATTGATGCGACGTGCTTCGGCAACTGGAAGATCATCATCAGACTCGAGCGCAGGATTAATGCGTCCATTACGCTCATCCTTGCCAGCCATGGTAGCAGCACCATATGAGCGCGCCAGTGGACCAGCCATGACCGATAGCTTAAGAAATAATTTGATTTATGAATAATTTGATTATCGAATTTTGTATTGAAAAACTCATAAAAATATACCTGTTCACCAGCTTCTGATGGCTCACCTACTCTGAGTACATCTTCAGGAATATTGACCACACAACGGAAGTAATCGTAGCTCGGTGGTAACTTGCCAGATTCGAACATCATTCTGGAAAAAAATAATAATAATAATAATGTATTACATTGAAAATTAGCACACATTTATTGTAAATATTGTTGATTGTATGCCATGTGTTGGCCAAAATATTAAAAAGTTATTAGTAACAGCAGTGCCGGATTAACACATAGCGGGGCCTGGGGCTAAAATCGACACGGGGCCTACTTAAGGACAGAGCATTTAGCTCGGATCTTTTAATAATAAGAACATTAATTTTTACGCATTTTTACATATGTCTTAAAGTGAAAAAAAGAACTCTTGAATTTTTATTTAAACATTTTTTTTTGATTTAACTGAAGCAATACTTCCTATCAATTTGTCAAAGTTAATCATTTACAACAAATCATTTTCAATACAAAGTTGCGTTATTGGCGACAAACATTCATATCGGTTTGATCGGTGTACATTTTTAACCGACCTCAAAAAGGAGAAGGTTCTCAAGTTGGTTGGTTTCTCTGTTTTTTTTTTTTTTTTTTTTTTTTTTTTTGTGAATATATGTACTTCGATTACTCCTAAAGTACTTGCCCGATTGCCGTAATTTTTTTTCAACATATAGAGATTATCAACGCGGAGGTGTCCGTCTATGAACGGGGCGGTATTCGGAAAAGGGGTGTGTCTCTATAAGAAAAACACTGTATATCAGGAAATATTGACACTAGGGTAATAAAATTCACAGTAAAATTACAAGGGCAAGCACAAATATTAAAAATGACGATCACTTAAGTGGGCGTAATTCTAAAAAAGGGTGTGGCAATATTGTAAAAACTCTGTATCTCGACGAAAATTGACACTAGAGTACTGAAATTAAGTACAGAGGTAGGCACAATTATTGAAAATAACTATCAAAAAAGTGGGCGTTATTTGACAAAGGGGTGTGGCAATATCAGTGAATTACTGTGTCTGAAATAATATTGATACTAGGGTATTTATTACAACGGTAGGAAAAATTACTACAAATTTTTGTAAAAAAGAAATGGGCGTTATTCGAGAAGGGGAGTGGCAATATTAAAAAAAACACTGTATCTCAATTACTATTGACACTACGATAATAAAATTTAGTACAAACGTAGGTACAAATATAACAAATAACTGCCAGTAATGTTGGCGGCATTCCATAAAGGGGCGTGTCACTATAAGAAAAACACTGTATCTCAGTAAATATTGACACTAGAGTACTAAAGTTAACTACAGGGGTAGGCCAGTTATAAAACAATTAATTTCAATAAAGTGGGCGTTGTTTGTTAAAGGGGCGTGGCAATATATGAAACACACTGTATCTCGAATAATATTGACACTAGAGTACTAAAGTAGACTACAGAGGTAGGCACAATTATAAAAAATTAATTTCAATAAAGTGGGCGTTGTTTGATAAAGGGGTGTGGCAATATATAAAACACATTGTATCTCGAACAATATTGACACTAGAGTACTGATATTTAGTTCAGAGGTAGGCACATTTATAACAAGTAATTGTAAATAAAGTGGGCGTCATTCGACAAAGGGGTGCGGCAATATTAGAAAACACTAAATCGAATACTGACGCAACTAACTGAAAAAGTACAGACGTAGGCACAATTATTACAAATTACTACCGAGGAATTGGGCGTTAATCGACTTAGGGGTGTGACAGTGCGTAATGCGTGACTTAAGGGTGATAAAATTCATTGTTAGAATGGGTAGAACTATTGAAAACACCATGACAAAGAGTGTGATATTCTCGACAAAGAGGCGTGTCACTATTATAAACACACTTTATTTCAGTCAATATTGACATTGGGGTACTGATAAAAATACAAGAGTAGGTACTGATAAAGATACTGACAAAGAACAGAATAAGAAACGACAGAAAAGCATTTTCCATATTATGAGCATAAATAATTGGTGTTTAATTAATTTATACACTTTTTTAATACATATAATTTTCTCTAAAAAGAAATAAATAAAAACTTTTTAACAAAAAAAAAACCTACTTCAAAATCACTACAAAGTAGAAAATAATTTTAAATTACTTTTACAATTTTTTTTCTTGGTCAAATTTGATAACTTATTTATATTCCTTATAATATTGAAAATCTTATGATATCAATTATTCTGAATATTTTTTATTTTTATCATAAATATATTAATATTTTTTTATAATAAAAGCTTCGAAGTCGGCGCTAATATAATCAGATTTTTTGTGCAGCTGCAACACACATATAGCATTTTAATTTAGATTTAAGAAAAATTAAGATTACAAATCAATACAGCGTCAGCTAAGCAGGATATTCACAAATAAAAAAGTCTTAAATAGAGTAAGGATGGCAAAAATATCATGATTTTATGTCAATGATTAGCGCTGACTATAAGCTTTTATTATCATAAAAAATTAATATATTTATGATAAAAATAAAAAATATTCAGAATAATTGATATCATAAGATTTGCAATATTAAAATTATCAAATTTGACCAAGAAAAAAAAATTGTAAAAGTAATTTAAAATTATTTTCTACTTTGTAGTGATTTTGAAGTAGGTTTTTTTTTTTGTTAAAAAGTTTTTATTAAAACCATATTTGTTTTGTCATAAAAAACATATGCCAAATTTTAGCTCTGTAGGTTAAACCCTCTGTAGGGTTGTATGGGAGCTGGGCATGTCCGTGAGCGGATGACACCCATTTTTCGAAGACATCTTTGTGTTGTTACAAAACACATACACACCAAATTTTATTGTGAGCTATGCAGTTTTAAATTTTTGCGTTGTATGCACTCAGAAAAAAGCTTATCGAAATATGATAAAAAAAGGCATCATATTTAGAGAAAAATGGTATAGACTTTGCTTCAGAGAATGCTATTCTCTAATTTCGATACTAAAAATTCTCTAAAAATGGTAAAAAGCTTCCATGAAAAAGAAAAATATATCGTTTTTTGAGAAAAAAATTTTTATTTTTGAGAAAATATTTGTTTTTATTGAAGAGAATATTTCTCCTAGTGAAGTTTTTATCAAAATATAAGGAAAGTTTTTCATTTTCAATAAATTTTTCTCTATAAATGAGAAATTTTTGTGCGAGAAAAATACTTATCATTATTAGAGACATTGAAATATTTCCATTTCCTAGAAGTAAAGAAATATTTCTTCGAAAATGTGAAAATTTATTCTAATTGAAGAAAATTTTATTTGAAAAAGAAAAAATTTCTATATCGAAAATAGAGAAATTTTTTACCGGAGCAAGGTATGTGTTTTTTTCTCAGTGTGGGAGGTAGGCCGTGTCCGTGGGTGGATTCCAAAAATATTCAATAGTGCGGATTCTTGGGTTCATGTGATCATGTGTACCAAGTTTCATTCAATTAGCTCAACTCTTTCTTCTTATCCTCTGTTTACGGACAACACACAGACGGACGGACGGACATAGACAGCTCGACTTACGTGGTGACGCTGATCAAGAATAAATATACTTTTCTATACCGGACTCGCTTCTATCTATGCGTTACAAACGTTTGCACAAAGTTAATATACCCTCACCTTTCAGGTTAAGGGTATAAAAAGGATTCAGTTCGCAAGAGATCAATCTTCGTAGCCAAATGAAAAATGATGGAATATTTTATGGTCGAACGAGTCCAAAATTGTAATGTACGGTGGTAAAGGTTTTCGTCAATATTTTCGACTTCCCAAAAAATAGTCAATTCAACCCGAAGTATACCACACAAGCCATTAAGCACTGCAGTTTCAAAATTATGGATTGGGCATGCTTTTCTTTTTATGGTGTTGGTCCAATTTGTTGCATAAAAACATTTAGAGATCAACATCCTTACGTCAAAATGTAACAGGAGGTTATGCTCCCGTATGCCCAAGAGGAGTTGCCACTAATATGGGTTTATTAATAACAGAACGACTCGAAACATACGAGCCAACTTGCGAAGAAGTAGTTCTTGGACAATCGGATCGTTATCTTGGAGTGACCCGCTCAGTCCCCGGTGTTAAGTCTGATTGAAAATTTGTAATGTGACGTTACAAAGGGCACTGCTGACTCTAAACCTTCAGACAAATATCAGTTTTGAGAAGAGGTTGAGCTAATTTGTATTCTATACCTATCAAGACATGTCAGGATCTTGTGAACTCAATGCTTCATCATTGTAAAGCAGTATTTGCTAACAAAAGTCAGACAACTAAGTATTAATTACAAGAAAGACTTACAATTTATCTGAACTGTGAAGTAAATTACCAAATTTTTTTGTTATTTTTCTATTTTTGTTGAACTTTTTATATTCACTACTATTTTTTTGACTGCTGTAATATATAAGTGGAAAATATTTTAAGTTGTTTTGAGCTAATAGCTTGTTTTTCTTCAGAGTTTTTGTTTAATAAAAGAAAAGATGTGGATTATACTAAATCTTGACAGAAACAGGTATTAGTTTTATTTTAAATTATTGTAGAATCATTGGGGGCACTGCTATTTTTTGATGACCGCAGCTGTATAGATTTACTACAAACGTTCCAGAACATTTAAGAATTGATGAATTTTTCACAGCATATTATTATTAAAAAAAAATATATAAAATTTTTATATAAATACTCACTTTGTCCACCATGAGACCGTTATAAGTGTTATCAAACTGGTGACCATGGCCAATGTGCGGAATGGAAATAGTTGAGTTTGGTTTTCAGCATCATAACCGGGAAAGTGTATTAACGCCGGAAGACCCAGTAACGCCTCACCGCCCGACAAGCGTATAAAGAGTGCCATTAGGTAGGCAGCTAGACTTCCATATGTATTGCAGTGTTTCTTAAAGTGTACAACCATCAGTAGCTGTGGAAATAGAATAACATACACCAAATCGGAGCACATGGACCTAGAGAAAGATATTTTTGAAAAAGATAACCGAATTATACACAAATAACTTACCATAAACCATAAATGGATGGTATAGTTAGAGCCATAATCGTTGAAAGTATGCCGACAACAATGATTCCCGCTCGCATCACCCAAATGATTTCCATTTCTGAAGCTTTCTGACGAAATATCAGTTTATAAACGTTACGTGCAAACATCGAAGCTGCCGAGAGCACAGACGAATCGGCGGAGGACATGACAGCAGCAGATACCGCACCCAAACCGAAAAATGAAACAAAATCTGGCGTCAAATACTGGAGAACCATGGGTAATATCATGCTTGTCTCCTGTACGGTAAGAGGATAGGGACCCGTATAGGCGGTTTCATTCCAAGCTGTTGAAATTTTCTTTTTTCAAAATTTTACATTATCAAATATATACATTTTTAGACATACGTGTAGCTTTGGCAATTGCTCCAATGAGAACCGGTGGGATAGCCATTAAAATACAACCAGCTGCCGCAACATAGGATAAAATTTGAGCACGTCCGGCAGTTTTACTAGAGAGAACACGTTGGAAATATACCTATACAAAGAGATGTATATGAAACAATGTACATATTGTATGGTTTGAGTCTTAGAAAATAGTGATTTTTTTTTTTCAATTAAAAACACATGTCTTTATTTTTGCAGAAGTTTGAAAATTATAATGCCCACTCCACTTATTTCCGACTAAAAGAACACTTTGGGCGTATTGCCTAGAACTTCTTTACAATCGACTCACCTGCCATGGTATGCCACCGAAAACCAGCAGCAAACCGTAGTCTATATAAAACCAGCGTTGTTCTGGATCCACATGACCAATCCAGTCAACATCCATTGATGACAAGCTCTTCACATGATCATTTGCCCAGGCAAATGGAATGCACATCCATAGACCAATAAATATGCAAAATAGTTGTATAACATCGGTATAGGCCACCGAGTAGAGACCACCGAAGAGTGTATAAAAGATGGCAATGCAGGAGGAAAGTATCACTGAAGTACGATGGTCCATATCAATAATCACCGAAAGAGTAGCACCTGTAAGATTTTTTTTTTCAATTATAATTTGCTACAATAATAAATTTAGAGTAGATCAAAGTTGTAGTTGAAATACCTAAAGCAGCTAAGATGCCAGCAGCCCAGAAGACTTCACCGCACAAAGCTGGCAAAAATAGTAAACCACCCATGCGTTCGCCGAATGAATCTTGCAGTGGATCCAACATGGTTATGTAACCTTGCTTACGCATTGGATTGGCAAAGAAAATACCACCTGCGATGAAACAAAAATATATATAATTTTAAGCATAAGACTGACTGCAGTCAAGAAAAATTCGATTTTTTAAGTTACGGCTACTATTTTTGTTACTCACCGAATACCAAACTCAGCGCATAACCAAATGGAGCTTGACACCATACCAGGCCCGATGTATAAATTGCCTCCGCAGTACCGTTTATATAACCGCCACCAACCCATGTAGCTGCAAGAAATAGAAATTTTATTTAATCAATTTTTATAAAATCTATTTTAAGGATGCAGAAAATAAGTTCAAGCATTTTTTTTTAATAATTAAAAAATAAATATGTGCTACACTGTTCACAACATGTGCTACTATATCACACACTGAAAAAATAATTTATTTGCTTGATTGTTGAAATTATGCTACGCCATTCATTTTTCAAAAATTTGTTTCTTGTGCCAAAATGTGCTCAAGTTGTGCTACAATTCACTGTAGTCAGATTGTAAAACTTTGCATATTTGAGAATAATAGAAGTATAAGTACAGTTTTCACATAAGCTAGGCCAGTTCATATCCAGCACATTTCATTGATTTCTGACAAAAATGAAACTTCATACTAAAATATAAGCATGTCATAAAGAACCATTTCAACAAAAGAATTATTTTTTGCAATATTTATAAGAAATCAAAATTGGTGACTCTAATTTTGCACACGTGTGCTTTTTGAATGATAAAAGCTGAAAGAATATTGAATCGTACTTACCGGTCATTGTGAAGATGCCCACAAATAGGCCAATCGAACGTCCAGCTAACATAACCTCTTCCTCCGAATCATTACCGGCTTCCTTTTTGCGTCCTGCCCAGATGCCAACAAATAAGATTAGCAAATAGAAGAGCACAATGCTCACAACGCCAGCAACGTTGATCATGTTGGAAGGTTTAATTCTTTTACAGGGTGGGTGCAATTAAAAATCCGCTTCTGGTTTAAATGCCTTCTTTAGTTTTTTATGTGTTTAATCTTTACTTCTGAGTTATATTGAATGAGTTATTTTGATATATTTAAATGAGAGTATATTTTTTGCTTATATTATTAGTAATACTTATTTATTCGGTTGGGTTAAAGTGCCTTTTTGACATAGTTCGAAGTAGTTAGTTTGTTATTTTTCTTGTTTCTTTTGTTATTTCTCTTGTTTTTTTCTTTTTGCAAATGCAGGTCAACAAAGTATAACTGTAACTAGAAAAATAAAAAATTTTTTTTTATATATATTATGTTGTAGATAATAAAATTTTGATCTATCTACTTATATACACTAGAACATTGCAAAAAAAATGTTTTTTTCGAATGTTCTTTTGCACTCTTCTCATATCTTTACAATAACTGAAACATTATCGCTTGTAAAATTTCAGGTTGGTAGATCACGTTTTGACCCCCGTCAACCACCTTAAAAATAGTATTCCGTTGCAAACGTAAATTGACAATATCGTTAAAAGCTAACTAACTGTTTACATTTTCTTTAATATGTTTCAATCAAACCAGAAATGAGCAAAAATATGGAAAAAGAACCAATTCAGGAAGTAGTGTGTCCTCAAATTTCATCCCCACCTACACACCCGTTTATAATAAAGGATTATAGAGAAGTATGTGACTTTATAGAAATTGCATCAGGAAATCCTAAAATCGGAACTCAATTACTCACGAATGTGCTTCGTTACTTTGTTTTTCTCAATTGTGGATGCATGCAAAAGAATAAAAGGGATGATGTTATAAAGTTCGTTATTCTGAAAACACAACAGCTTTGGGAGCATTTTGGTAATCCAGTGGTGCCCAACAGAGCTGGACATTCCAAAGCAAAACTCAAAAAATAAATTATGCAATACGAAAATCTTCGAAAACATACAACAAAGAAAAACTTCCAAACTAAGGGTAAAAGCTTTCTCACATATCTTCTTATTAATCTTAATTAAGAAAATTGAGAAACTTAAAATCTAAATATTATAAAAAATATCAAAGAACACATAGCTTGATTGATTTCAGCCGTTATACTTCGACCAAATAAAGTTATCAGCTGTTGTGCAAGCAATCCTATAACATATACCTAACAAAAGTAAAATTAAACATTAAGTCTGATGCAAAATCATTCTGGAGTTTTGTAAATAAAAAACGTAAGATTGATTCCTCCTCCTCGAATTTATTTATTTCTATAACAATAGAAAATTTTGGAAAAGGCTTACAGACTGTTGTTATCTACACGGACTTTAGCAAAGCTTTTGATGTTGTAAATCACAAGCTCTTGATTCTAAAATTATATTTGATTGAATTTCCCACAAAACTGGTGAGATGGATCGAATCGTATTTAAGTAATAGAACACAATCTGTTCTATCTATCTTTATTGCAATATTAACTTTAACCTACCACCTTATGAATATCGCCTACAGCTATTAAATCTTCCTACTTTGAAAAATAGGAGAGTTATGCTTAACGTTAGTTGGATTGTTAAGCTTTTACATGGACATGTAGACAGTCCATATTTATTGAGTAAAATTTACTTTAATATTCCACTTCGTCCTAGAAGATATTTTAAGTTACTTTTTATGAAGTTTTGTAGAACAAATTACTTGCAAAATTAACCATTAAGAAGCGCTTGCGAAGACTTTAATTCTGTTTCAAACGTTATATCTTTAAATGAATTCATGTACTCAATTAAACATACAATAATAGATTATCTGCAGTACCGACAATGATCATGATCTTCCAATGGCACATAATTATCACCTGATTATGGATATACAAAATACAACATATACATCTGAATGGACCTGACCTGAACCTTGAATTGGACCTCCTATTTAATAAAGGGTGCTTTTTTATGAGGTTTTTTTTTATTCAATATGGGTTACTCTATTGCCTGACAGTTGTATTGACAGTTTAAAGTGAAGTCTCTACTCAGTATTGTTTGACAAATCATCATGAATAGGTTAACTCCAGAACAACGCTTCCAAATCGTGCAAATTTATTTTCAAAAACAGTGTTCAATTAAAAAGAAACAGTTTCGATAGTATCGCAAGTGTAGACGTAGAATTCCGTTTAAGTTGTAACCTCTTCTACTTTGTCTCTTTGGTCCGATTGTTTTGTCCATTTTTCCAAAAATTAACAAATAAATGAATAACACTCAATTATGGACTACTTATCGAGGCCAAAACAAAGAAAAAGTTAAAAAGTAAGTATGATTAAATGAGCAAGCAAAAAGAAACAAGCAAAATTTCAAATTTGTTCGATCATTTTGTTAAGTGTGACGGGTTGAGTTCATTGCCACTTTCGTCTCTGATATATAGTTTGCGAGTTACAGTCAGTTTAACTACTAATTTCAAATTAAAATTAAGACCCCGATTTTTAAAAAATCGTATGGTTACTATATTTCACGCTGAGCACATGTCCTTTCCTCTCGACTGTGTCTGATATTTAGTTTGCGAGCTACACTTTCGTCTCAGTTCGATGTATAGTTTCCGAACTACACTTGCTAGTGCTAGTGGGATGTGGAATCCAAATTAATTTGCATTAAAAACAAAAATTAAAATTTTACGCCATCTATTGGGTAAAAGCATAAAAAGAAATATGATCCAACTCGTTTTTTTCACAAGAGTTAAATCTAACCGGATCACAGACCCATTTCGTTAAATTTGACAGATTGAGTTCATTGACTGAGTTGAAAAGAGGTTCATGACCTCTGAGATGGTTTCAAAATAGTATACTAGAACAGTGGTGCAAACATAAACCCAATGCGAACGAACCAATGCTTACAATGCTGCCAAAGCGAACCAATCAGTTCGTGCAAAACCAAAGTATACAAGCATAAACAACGAAAGAAAAACAAAGAAAGCAGCAGGCACATAAGCAGCTGATGATTGATTTTCTTATATAAAAACATGCATTTTTCTTCTTATATTTTACTATTTTGTGTCTTTAATATAATAGTGACAAAATTCAAAATTAGATATTCATTCAGCGCAGGATATATCTGATTGTTTAGTATATATATTATCTTTGAACGAAGTGTATCAAAGGCTGTAGGTATACCCTAAAGTATTCGCCAAAAAGTTGCCTAATGACCTTGAAAAAATCTGTTAAAACGACCCCATACAAACCGCGCTGTAAGACGTAATTCTACGTCAAAATTTTTATAGAGCTTTTCGTGAATTTTATGGTGCACATAATCGTCCGTCTGGGACCACCATAAAGAACGTAATTACCAAATTTTGGTATTTGGAGCAAAGATAATCCACACGCCGTTCAAGAATTACCAATGCATCCCGATAAATGTACTGTTTAGTGCGATCTATGGGCTGGTGGAACCATCGATTCTTATTTCTTTAAAAATAAGGATGGACGACGCGTTACCGTGAATGGAATGGAAACATCGAATTTTAAATTACGTCAATGTTAAAATATCATTAAATATCAAAAAATTTTTTGTTTGCAAATAGGAAAATATGGATAACATTTTAAAGATAAAGCATGCACTAAAATAGATCAGAATTAAATTGTTTGTTAAATATTGAAATTTGTGACCGCTACAGCTTTCAAAATTTGAAACTTTTTTAAAGATTTTATGCCTTTTCGCATCATGGCAAAGGGTTAAAAAAGAAGGAAATATTATTGGGGGCCTCGGTAGTCGAGTGGTAAGCGTGCTTGACTACCAACCCAGAGGTTTTGGGTTCGAATCCCGGTCTAACCATGGTCCTACGCTTTTACCTTTCTTTAAATCTTTCCTCTTTTCTAATCAACTGAAATTCAAAATTCATCAATGTATACGACCTTAAAAGTTGTAGTTGGTGGTAGAGATGTTTGTGGAATGAGATTGCTTGATAACTCAAATTGACTAAGGTAAAGGCATAACACTTGCCTCAGATTCAAATTCGCATGTTGATATAGCGCTCCGCCACACATACAACATTCTACACTTGTTTCTCTTGATTTCACTTTCTCTCCTTCTTATCTATCTCCCCATTTCCGAACCAAGGCAGACTTGACTGAAAAGGTTTGACACCTGAAATCCTTGGTTCAAAGCTTAAAAAAAAAGAAGATCAAATTTAAGTTTAATTTCCGTTTTTTTTTTAATTTTTGAAAAAAAAAATAAAAATTACAAATTTAGTGATGCTTTAAAGTAGCGGTTTTTTTAATTAAATAATCTATAAAATGGTAAATTTTTAAAGAAAAAAATCGAAAAAAACATGGTAAAAATTAGTGAAATTTTTTTTAAAATATCGTGAGTTAAGACTTTAAAACTTTAAACTACTCAGAACAATTAAAATTTCCTCCCCTTTTGCCTGCCTTTTTGAATAAAGTACTTTTTTCTAAACGGTTAAAATCGTAATTGCAAGTGCTAGTTGCATTTAAAATTCTAATTGTTTACCATTTCTTTGTCAACACATAAGCTAAACCGTTATATAAAATAATCTTAGAAACAAGATTAACCCTTTATTGCATGGCGTGTAAAATACTGTAAAAATATTAATTAAGTCGAAATGAAATTTTGAAGTTAGTAAATTTTTGTTAAATGAGTTTGCAAATACTTGTTAAAAATTCTTTTAATATAACTTTTTTGAGTATTTTGTGTGAAATTCATTTTGGTTGTTAGATTAATAATTATTGTCGGGAATATGCATTAAGGGGTTAATTTTATTTCACAATTAAAACCAGAAGTAAACGTGCAACTTTCAGTTAAAAAAATGTCTAAAGTTAAAATTAATGAAGATTTAGTAGATTTGTAGATATCTAATGATATTAAAAACAAATCATCAGTTCTTCATTAGTTTTGTGTGTTAAAACCCGGGAACTCTAATTTCAGTGTTCGTGAGTTACGCATAAAAATTGTTAAATTTAATAATGAAATGCCTAAAAAGTGGCGTAAATGTCAATATAAAAGAGAAAGGTTATATGCAAAAAATTCTGCTTGGTTAAAGTGGTCACTTTTAAATGAACATTATTCAGATAACGTAAATAATAATTTATATCTGCAAAATATTTTTGTTTATCAGTAATTTTCTTTGAAAGAAGCAAGCACTAGTACTAAAAAATGCGGCAGACCTCAAATACAATTCGAAAACGCTTCAGAAAAAACAAAAATGCTAAGTGTTGAAAAACTTATTAATGAACATTGTGTGAAAGAACTAATATATGCTGCTGAAAAAGCCTATGAGAGAAATATAAAATCTTTATCTACACAAAAAAAAAATATTAGATCCTAGTGAAGCCCTTTCTCTGTATTTTGAGTTCGGATTATCAGATGCAAAATACAAAGCTTTGAGATAGATGTTAATCAATTGCATGAAAACTGTTTTCCAAGTCTCTTTTCCATTCAAAACTTGAGACGCACTTTTAGACCAAAAATCAAAGTAAAAGAAATTTCAGCAGAAGTAGATTTGCAAAATCTCATGCGCTTCGCAACAAATGGAATTTTAGACCAGCGTTTAAAAAACTTCAATTGCTTTTGCTTTTACTTTGCTGTGCTTATTGAAAATTTAACAGCAACAGCAAAAGCAGCAGCATTATAAATAATTTGTTTTACTGCGTAGTGCTACAAAAGCAAAAAAAAATTATTTTATTGCTTTGCTTTGCATTTTGCTTTTCTTATTTGGCGCATAATTTATTTTGCTTTCGTAGCACTTCGCAGTAAAGCAAATTATTTTTAATGCTGCTGCTTTTGCTTTTCTTTTCAAAATTCACACAGCAAAGCAAAATGAACAGCATAACAATGTTTTTAAAAACTATCGGTAGCACTACCGCAGTAAAAATTTCGTTGCTTTTGCTATTCTGCTGAATAGTATTTCTGTATTTCTCAAGTTGTATAGAAATAAGTTTTTTACAGATTGGGCGTTTTTTGTTCATATTGAAAGGTTAACAGTTGAAAACGTTGGGAACAAACAAAGTAATGAAATATATTAAATTGAGCTGATAGCATTTGATCAAATAGTAAAAAATACTAAAATGTAACAAACATAAATGTTGCTGATGTTTTCAAAACTGCAATCATTAAACAAGTGCTTTTGCAGTTCTTTTTTAATTTCAAACTTTTATAAAGTGATTATTTAAAACAATTTTCTAACCAATCTCAAAAAAGTTATTTAAAGTAATAAATTTCAGGTTCTTAACTGTATATTTTATATAAAATACATGAAATAAAAACCTTTTTTTCTTTCGAATCCCAACAAACAAAATGATTCACTTATGATATCGTTTATGAATTGCTTTCTCGTTCATTTCATTCAATAGCAATTATCATACACAATTCATTTATAATATCGTGAACGGGAAAAATTCCTCCTTCGTTAACGAATCGTTCAAACCGACAAAAGCAATTCGTGAACGTGTGGCCAAACCTAAGAAAATTAATTCATTAACGAATGTTCCTATTTCAAATAAGCAATTCATTAACAAATCTTCCAAAACGAAAAAAAAAAAATTAAAAAATCTGGAAGTTTTATATATACTAGTATCGCCTGGGGTCAAAATTCGACCAATTTATTGATTGCCTATTTATAATTACTAGTATCGCCTGGGGTCGAAATTCGACCAATTTATTGATTGCTTATTTATAATTATATGCGAGATGATTAAAATAAGTTCGAGGCCATAACTCTGAATTGATTGGAGATATACAGCTATTTTCTTCAAAAGAATTATTTTTTTATTTTATTATTTTGTTCAAAACAGAAAAACAACATTTTAAAAAAATTTAATTTTGTCAAAGAAATCATAGGGGGTAGCCTTGATTTTTTGATGGCACGGACAGTTTATTAATTTAGTTTCAAGACAAAATAAATTCACCTAAAATTCGGTACAGACTTTGAAAGAAAATCAAAAATGCAATTTTGAGTTTTTGTTTTTTTACAACAAAAATAATTTTTACCCCATATTTTAAGAATAAATAAAATTTTGTGGTCTTTTTTTAAAGGAATAATTTAAATATAAACAAACAAAAAACGGTATTATTTTCAATAGTTTTTTAAGTTAATTGATAAGACTTAAATACAAAAAAAAAAATAAATCAAATCTATTAACAGATGGCGGAGATATTGGCTTCCCAATTTAGAACATTCAATTTGAGACAGTTTTTTTCTCTCTCTTGGCATTTGGTTGAGACACACGCTAAATAAGTAACGACAATATTAAGAAAATTCATTAAAAATACTTTTGGTTAGAAATTTGCTGTAAATTATATTACATTTGAAAGAGAGTTTAACAAACTTTCAGAAAAAATTAGAAAAATTTAAAAACCGTTAAAATCCGACCAAAATATTCACATGAAAAGTCAAATTTTTTAATTCAAAACACATTTTTTTACAAATTTTACAATTAACGAATAGATAAAACTAAATTTTTTTAAGAAATTGTTACTTTAAAAAAAATTAAAATTCGACCAACTCAAAAACTCTACCCCAACCAAATTTCATATCAAAGAGCAGATTTTTTCTCAAAAATTTAATTTCTCTCTTAGAAGGTTGGGAACCCCCTCTATCAGATATATCATTTATATATACATTCTGCACATTTGGGCAACATAACCTTTCGAATGATAAAAGTTTTATTTATTTTGAGTTTTAATTAATACCAAAAATGCGTACGACAAACTTTAATGTTCACGTATTAATATATAAGATTTGCCCGTCAACTCTTCTCAACTCATCAACCGTCAACTTATCTCGATTTTAAACACAAAAATTCTGGGTTGTTTTTGTTTTCATTCATGTTTTTTTTTTAATGTTAAAACCGACATTCAGCATAATTTTTGTGATATTTTTTGAAATATTTTGATGTTTTTTGAAACAAAAACAAAAATAAATCTTTTGAAATGTTCTTGATATTCAAAGTTTTAGAAATTTTACTAAAGTGTCGCTGAAATAAGTAGCTTTTAATCTCAGTTTAAATTTTTAAGCAAAGTATTTCTGCTATTTAACAAAGCAATTTTAAACGGTGCTTTCTTTAAGCATCCAGCCAACCTCTGATGCAGACAAAACCAAACTATTCGAAAATAATACGAAAAAACTATTTACAAGCGATTCGTCAACGAAGCACCCCTCACCACAATGTTTATTGGGAATATTTCCAAAATATATATTTTTTTTATCACACCAATTGTTAGCATAAAACACAAAAAACCTGTTTAAAACCCCATTTACTCAAAAACCATTTTTTTCTCACTTAATTCCGACCACTCTTTCTATTTTTGTGCATCTTTTTTTTACACTCAGAAAAAAGTTTCTCGGAATATGATAAAAAAGGCAAAATATTTAGAAATAAATGGTAACGACTTTGCTCCAGAAATTTCTTTTCTCTAAATTTGATCATTAAAATTCCCTAAAAATGATAAAAAAAACTAAGAAGAAAACTGTTTATTTTCGAGAAAAGATTTGTTTTTATTGAAGAAAATACTTAACATAGTGAATTTCTTATCAAAATATAGGAAACATATGGCATTTTTAATAAAATTTTCTCTATAAATGAGATTTTTTTTGTGAGAGTAAAATAATTATCAGTATAAGAGACCATGATATAATAGCTCCAAGGTAGTATAGACGTCTCTGTGGAAAAACGACCTGCTGTCAAAAAATATAACAAAAAAGAGAGCGCTCACAATCCGACATTGCATACAATTATTTTTCACTGGTCACATTCAGCGTACTCAACAGTTGGCAACTGTTATGTCAAAACTTGATGCACATAAATATGAAGTTGCGCATTAAAATGCATTTAAAAATAGAAAATTTATTATTTGTCGGTAAAATTTCCATTGGTATTTGATACAAAGCTTGACATTTCATCAACTTAACAACTTTTTTGACACTTCAATACCAATAACAGCGCTCTCCGATGTGTCGCTATCACAACAATTGACTCAGCTGAATGTGGCCAACGCATATAACAACGAACAGCTGTTTTTGACAAGAGTTCGTTTATGGCCTAGACACATTGATTGCGGCTGCAACACAACAACACGAGGTGAAAACGAAAATGTTGGCATGTTGTCTACGACTTGATTAATTTGAATGCAGCGCGATAAGCCGTATTTTCATAAATTTTTATTATTAAACATCGAATTATCATTAAAAAAACAAACATTTAACACAAACACAATGAGAATGAACAATAGAACACATAAGAAGAACGAAATTAAGCGAAAACATTAACAAATGCCGATGTTCTTACTCTTGTCGCACGTCAAAAAAAAAGAAAAGTTTTAAATCGACGACAGCAACATTGCTGCAATGACGCATTGTCGTTGCAACAATTTCACCACATTCACCTCCATAAGAAAAGCATGTAAAAAAAATTTCACAGAGTTTTTGATTATCTGTCAAAATGAGAAAATTTGTCAAAAAGTACGGAAACGGTTTCAAGTAAGTTTCAAGCACAACAGCTGTTTTTTTTTTAAAATAATAAAATTTAATTGCTTTGTTTTTGTATTTAAAACATATTTGTAAGCGTTTATTTTGCTTATATTAACTATTGTTATTAATTTGTTAATCAATTTCATACATTTTTTTCACAAAACAATGCAATAATTTAATTTTACCTCTTTGGCAATCAGATTTTTGAATCTCGAGATACGTGCTTGAAGAAATTTTTCAAGTAAAATTCGAGTAATAGAGAGCGATAAAAAGTGACATTTTGCTTGTTTTTCTTCTCTCTCGTGCTGAAAAAATGTGTTAAGAAACGCTTTCGAGTAACTTTAAGTTTCCTAAAGTGAGCACGGAAACAGACCTATTGAAACAGCGAACCTATTCTGCTGACGCCGAGTGTATGATCGGTATATCAAAGTCGTAAATGCAGAAAGGCTGTGAAACAAATATAAGATTTCTCGACTAATGATGAAAAGCAAAAACAGGGGGTCAAAACATCAACAAATGACCTTCAATTTTATACACATTCATATTTTGACAGTAGAAAAAATATAGAAAAGGTGTACCATAAATTTAAAAAAATAAAATTGTTCAATTCATGCAATGCCCTAATGCTCAATCATACGGAATGCGATCACTTTAAGTAAAATTAAACAAGATACGAAAGTTCAAAAAGTTCTTTTATGCCAATTTCAAAATACGCAGAATACGATTTACGATATATGAAATCATACGAAGTGACACGAATCACCTTATAATGTTATGTCTTGTTGTAATAAATACATAAAATCTTGACGAACTCTCAAAATATTTCGAACCATATAAAGAGTTAACCTGCCGTCATCACTACGTCTGGCGTTTTTTTATCGATAATGTCATAAATTGGAACGTATTAAAATGTTGAATTTAATTAAATGTTACTCATACGCCACGTTGTATTTTATTTCATGCCCGAAAATACAGCATATAAAGCACTTTTAGAATTTGCATTTGTCGAACGGTTATTTATTCATGCTTTCCACCAAAGTTCTCTTTATTTGACTTTTCTCCGCAGGTGTTAGCAACTTTGTTTGTATGTATATATTTGATTTATTGTTATGTATAGCACATATAAATGATACCATGTGGACTATTATTTAAATGAAATGTCAAACATTGTTGTATGTGTTCAAGGTTGAAATATATGTCAGGAGAAATGCTTATTTCTGCCACTTTATATAACTTCTAAAATAGGAGAAAAGCTTAAAGCTTTGACTGGAATATTCATTCACAAAATTCGACTAAAGGAATATGGATGGCTTCAGCGTGTGCGCGTTTGTGTGTGTGTTTAAATAAAGTTTATACGTTTTAATGTAAGTTAAATAAAAGCTCAAGCTTGACATTAGATATATTTATATAACTAATCATACATTGGTTTTTGAACTTTGCTTATTTATACATATATCTATAGCTAAATATGAATGTATGTTTTGAATATGTTGCGTAAGTATGCAAGTTTTTACTAACCTTTTTTTCAACAACAAAAAAAAAATCACCCCTTAATTTAGGAATATTAACACACTTGAGCACTTCAAGTTATACAGCGAACTTGTTTTATTTCTGTTTTTATATATTTATTTTACTTTTATTTTCAAGCAAAAATATAACGGTGTAAATGTTATGTTTTAGCAAAAGAGGAATATATTGTATTTTGTTTTTAACAAAAACACATCACAGACTTTTTGTTGCAAGCATTATCGTTTTCACTTAAATAGTCGTTTTGAGTTAAATAATATTTTTGATTTAAATAGTCATTTTGAGTTAAATAATCATTTACAGTTTCAAGTAAATATGCGAGTGTGTAAAGGTTGTTGTAGTTGTTGTTGGTAGTAGTAATGCTTATTTTAGTTAGTATTAATTAAGTTGTTGCTTTAGGAATTTTTGAACAAAATTTTTTCAGCGTTTCGCAAATTTATTTAATTGCGCGCAAGGATTAAGCGAGTGCAGCAACTATCGCCCCAACGCAAGGACGTCTTCTGAGACGGACTGTTTCGTGTCTTAAAGTGTAACCCACACATGTGCTCCACGAATTCGGAATTCAAGTAAGGCGCGCATTTAATATAAATTCGAATTAAAAAACACTTTTTGCTAAAATGACTGCCAAACGGTTAGATTTAAAATGCGTTATATTTTTCCTTCTTATTCAAATTAAACCTGTAGAAACTTTTTCAAAACATAAATTTTGTCACTTTGATTATTTTGCATTAATGGTTTTATTGCTGTTGTCTTCTTTTCACTTCTTTACTTCTCGCTCTAAAACATTATCAGTCAAAACTGAAGTGAGTGTAAAATGCGCGCACACTAGACTCAACGTATGCGTCGTTATTATGTGAGTGTTTGTGTGTTTAGCGGTTTGTCTGTAGCATGCGATTTGGAGTAAACTAGAGGGTGAGTTCTTGTGGGCACTTCTTTTTAGCCTTGATGTAGGTTGGGCCAAAATCGTTGCAGTCGCATTTGTTTTTGTTGTTGTTTTAGAGAGCTGTTTTTTACAATATTATGTTATTTAAATTTTTATGTTTTTCTCTTGAAGCGCAACAACTTTATTTTTTTCTCCAGACATCGCGAGTTTTGATTTTTTTTAAGACAGTAAAATTTTCTTTTAATTTGCAGCACAATCAAAGCGGTTACTCCGTGAACTCGCGTGCCATTCGTGCTTATGGTTTCAATGGTAATTTTATAACTGAATATTACTGCTTGGAACAGTTTGTATCAAGGCAGCCATATTTATTTCTCTACATATCTGACTCCAGCGGAAGTTGTTCATTTTGGAAAAATGGAAAAATCATTTTCCAAGCGTATTTATTTTTAAAAGTTCATTTGTTTGAGAGAGCACGAGAGAGTGGAATAGAGTGAGAATGAGAGAGCAGCACAAACAAGTTGAGCACAATCTGATTGTTACTGCAGAGAGCGTCAGTAACAACAGACGCCGATGCTTCTTAAAGATTCTACGGTATTTTTTCTCGTAATCAATTCTTTGACCCCTCGTTATGTTGGGGAAAATTTATAGCAGTTAACAGTCGTGAACGACATTAAGCAAAGAGAATAAATAAGAAAAGAGGTTATCGGAACAAATTCAGCATTTAAGGTTTTTAAAATTTTCGCCATATTTGATATATTTTCGGCATTGCGAGAATTGATTTGTTGAAGCTTTAAAATTTTGTTTTCGCTTTAGCAAGGAGTTAATTTCTTTCTCAGTTGTTTTTTGTTGCTGTCTAAACAATGCATTTTTCATTTAATTGGTGTGTGAACACCCCTTGATAGCTTATCTGTTTTTCCTTTTTAACTTAGAAGGTATTTAACAATGAAACTTTCTTCAGTTTTCTTTTAAAGTTTCATCTTCAAATTACATGGTGAAACTGCGTTGCTGAGACTTTGCTTCAAAATTCAATTAGCCACGAAAAAATTAAAAAATATCATGAAATCGCAGCCCAAGAGACTTTTTCATTCACTCTCGTTTCCTACTCCGCACTCTCACTTTTGACAGTCTCATACAAATAGTTTCATTGTATAAATCCCATCTAACAACATATTTGGAATGATTCAGACGTATGAACACCCCCTTGCTGCTAATTTCTTTATATCGTCTAGTGGGATATAAGGAAAACTCATGGTTGAGCTTTAAACTCAAAAATCCCAAATCAAAATCCCAGCACAGAAGCCCATGGTTTGTGTGAAATGCGTTACGATTAGATTTAAAACCGCCGCGATTTAAGTTTGAAGATTTTTGGCGATTTTGGGTTTGGGAGTTTTGACTTTAGAGATTTAAGCTGGAAGTTCATTCGATGCATTTGCGTTTTTCATCCGTTTACTCGCTGGCGTTATAAAATAGAAGTATGTCAAAGCTTATGGGAGCGAGTTCAATGGTTGTGAACGTTACGCTGGCAAAACGCTAGTTATGCAAGAAAGTTGAAATTATTTCAACTTTTCTTGCGTAAATTGCGTTTTTTTACAGCTCGTTATTTATAACGACAAGCGAGAAGAAAGTAAAGTAACGAGTCAGAAGCAATTGCTTTCAGGGATGTCTCTTGCACATAGATCTTGAAAATTTTAAATGTCTTAGATTTTTTTTTGATAATTTGTTAACATGACGAGTTTAATACTTAGAATCTAAATTTTTATGATTATTAATGACGACATTTGCGTTTTTCATCCGTTTACTCGCTAGAGCAATTTACGCAAGAAAATGATGGTAGAGTTCAATCACTGCGTTTTACGTTCAGAGCAAGCAAGTTCTGCAACATTATAAAACAGTTTGTATGTTCTTAGCATCATATATCTTAATAATTTGTATAATTTTTACACAAAAAACTTTAAATGTCGTCATTTATAATCATAAAAATTTAGATTCTAAGTATTTAACAAGTCATGTTAACAAATTATCAAAAAAAAATCTAAGACATTTAAAATTTTCAAGAACTATGTGCAAGAGACATCCCTGAAAGCTATTGCTTTTGACTCGTTACTTTACTTTCTTCTCACTTTTCGTTATAAGTAACGAGCTGTCAAAAAACGCAATTTACGCAAGAAAAGTTGAAATAGCGTTTTGCCAGCGTAACGTTTACAATTATTGAACTTGCTCTCATAAGCTTTCACATACTTCTATTTTATAACGCCAGCGAGTAAACGGATGAAAAACGCAAATGCATCGAATGAACTTCCAGCTTTAAACTTTTGGACTTTTGTTTTTGCAGAAATTTTTTAAGCTGTGAATTTTGCGTTGGGGGATTGAGTTTCTGGGAGTTTTGAGCCTCTCTTACAACTTTCTTGTGTGCCGTAAATGTAATTTTCTCCCAAAATGACATAAACCAATTCTATGGATTGGAACAATTTGTCTTGGGACGACAATTAGTATTACAATTAAGAATATTGCTGCGATCAATTCGAGCGCCTCTTAGCTAAAATGAATAAATCGCATTTTAGATTTGCTTATCACTTTGTCTACCACTCAGATGTAGCTGATTGGAAAATTGTTTTAATTTTTTGTTTCCAGATGGAAATATTTAATACTTAACAAGGAATCAAATTTAATAAAATTCATCCTACTTTAATATGATATCGAATATTAATATATGGGCATCTCCCAAAAAAGGTCCACCAAAACTGAAGAAAAACATTAAAATAAAGCACTCTAACAGCTTTTAATTTTATTTTTTTTTTTTTATTAGTATTACTGCTATGTAACTTGAATTTAACTAATTATGATGTATTTTTATTAAAATGTATAATGAACATCTTTACTGTATTTTACTACTGTTGGACAAATTTGTCGCGTCCATGATGTCGCGTTGGTATTCGTGCTATATCTATTTAAAAAGAGGGAAGAGATAATTTTAATATTTCATAAGTCTACGAAGAATAGTTATCCTTTGACCTCCATATTATATATAAAAAAAGTTCTCAAAATAAGCTAATTTTTGCATATTTCTATACAAGTTTAAAAAACTTATATTTTTTGTCGCGTCCGTTCCATTGAATGATTGCTTATTACTTTGTACTAAATCTCGCCAATATTTTTATAAAATGTAGCACTCTTTTATCGCGTTAGAACACTTAAAATACATATCGGTTAATTTTGTTTCATTTCTTGTTTTTCGAGTAATAAAAACCGTGCGTCCACCACTGGGAGATGCCCATATGTAGTTAGACTGAAAAGGTGTGACAAACTTTTGAATTGTATTTCATACCATAGTGCTTAATGAACAAAATTTTCATTAATAAAAATGTTGGTATTTAAAATAATTTAGTTTTAATAAATTTTTGCAATTTTTATTAAAGTGTGTTAAGAACTATGTGTTTCAAATATTTTTTCAGTGTATTCAAAAACTTCATGACCAACGGTAACTTTTTTGTTTAACCTGTTTTCCGTTTCGCTATACAAAAAGTTTATCAGTCGAATATAATCTTTTGTTTTAAACACTAAATTCGAAATGAGTTCCTTATTTAAAAAGAAAGTGGAACGGTCATAGTTTGTCCTTCAAGAATGAAGTTTGTTGTTCTTTTTCTTCTACTCCAAATGTTATTCGAAACTAGCTTATAAGGACTAGTTCAGAGATTAGCTCATAACGCTTTATACTGAAATTATTTCATAAGGACTTGTACAGAGATAAGTTAATGAAAACTATTACAGAGACTAGTTTATAGTCAAAAGCACAAATGACCCTGCAATAATCCCAGTACGTCCGATTGGCTATAGAGACATTCAAATTCTTCCCTAATTCCATTAAAGTTCTAATAACCCTCTTGTGGTAAGGGTACAAAAACTGGATTGGTTTTCTCAAAGCTCCGATGCCAATTGTGTGGCACTTAATGATGAATATTGAATATAAGAATTAAAGGCTTATTTAAAATGAAAAAACCCCACCACCTTTTTATGATTTTTAATGCAAAAAGCATATAAATAATGGATATAATTTCTTTTGGAAATTATATAAAACTTTATTAGTAATTCGAAAAAATTGGCGGTTCTTTTCATTTTTCTTGAGTAAAATTTTTCAATCGGACTTGTAAAAAAGTGAGAAAAAATTCAAAAGAAATT
Organism: Tetanocera ferruginea; assembly: GCA_958299015.1. NCBI lineage: Eukaryota > Metazoa > Arthropoda > Insecta > Diptera > Sciomyzidae > Tetanocera > Tetanocera ferruginea. The sequence goes on along the minus strand of OY282642.1, from coordinate 112,596,976 downwards.
CTTTACGTGAGCTACACAGTAAATCTCTAAAATAAAGTAAATATTTTTAGTATTTTGATCGTATTGGACAATGTATCTTTTGAGCATTAAATAATATCACTAAATAATAATATATATAAACAAGTTTTCTTCATATAACGTGTAGAACTGAATTTTTAATTTTTGACGGTCATTCCTGGGTAATATTTATAAGCCAATCTCTGTAAATTGCTATAAATGAGTTTGGTTCTCTCAAATCTTACCCTTTTTCAACTCCTCGCTGCTCATTCTGTATACTGTCGAGACACGACACTCGTCACATTCTACCGAATAAACTGATTAGCCAGTCTCATCAATTAATTTGTATGCCAAGCAGGTCCATTCTGGCAAAGTGTTCAATCCTTAAAGAAAAGCGCATACTGCAATCTAGAAAAATATTTCGATTACAGCCTTTTCAGAAAATTTGCCTTTACGATTTTGTGATTTTATAAATCAAATTGTTGTAACTTTCATCAAAATCGCGTTGAAACTTTTAAGGTTTTATGTTTTCATTTCTTATAGATACATCTATCTATTTTATGGGAAAAAAAACAAAACAACATAAAAAATGTGCATATGAAAAAGATCCTTTAAATAGCCAGATAAATATTAACGCTTTTTTTTTTTTGTTTCCGTTGACATTTTATTTTACTTCGTGATCTTTTTAATTGCAACTAACATGATTGTACTAGAGTAATACCATAAAGTTATAGTGTGCACCTGCTCTTCAAAAGACACTGGTCGAAAACACAAAATTGGCATCTCTGGTTTGTGCCAACAGCTGTTTTCCACTTTTTAATGGTAAACACAAAAATTAGCTTCATAGAAAATTATGAACGAACTTTAAAAAAGATAGTCTTAAAATAATTATGAAATGGACGAGTTCAAAGTTCCAGTACTACCCGTGGCTATTGAAAAGAAAGTTACCGAAGTTGTAACAGTTGAAGAAGCCAAACAAGTTGAAGACAAGCCATTAGCTGCTACAAGAACACAACAGAATTTGGTTGGCTCTGAAGCTGGCTGTCCATATAAGACGCCTGCATGGTCAGCAGAGCCTACCGCTGACAATGTGCTCGAGTACAAATTTGAAGTACTCAAGTCAGGTCAAATAATTGATGAAGTTAAGCAACTGCAAACAAAGGCCGTTTGGAAGTTTGGACGATTCCCAAGCAACGATATTGAAATGGCACATCCAACGATATCTCGGTTTCATGCAGTTCTGCAGTATAGACCAGCAACTAGTCAGGATGCAGATACCCAAGTAGCGGAAAGTTCTGACGAATCAGCAAAATTTAATAGAGGCTGGTACATCTATGACTTAGGCAGCACACACGGCACTTTCCTAAATAAACAACGCATTCCGCCAAAGGTAAAATCTTAACGTCTGTTTTTAACATTATTATCATTCTCATACTGGTGGTGACCGTGGCATGCAGGTTAAGTGTGTGGCTTAGCATGCTTGGAGCCCGGGTTCGATCCGCAGCCGCGGCGAAAAGTTTTTTTCAATAAAAAATTTTTCTGATCGGTCACCACCTCTCTGCAGACAATGGCAAACCTCAGAGAGTAAATAATGCCATGAAAAGCTTCTTGAGAACATGAGCCGTTCGGAGTCGGCATAAAACATGTAGGTCCAGTTCTCGGTCAATTGTGTGCAAACATTTAATAACACACACAACACAATTGATCATAAGAAGCTCGGTCAAAGTCCTTTCAAGGGCTGAAATGGCCAATTTGTTTTTTTTTTTTATCATTCTCATACTGTACTTTCAGACCTATTTTCGTATCAAAGTTGGTCACATGCTGCGCTTGGGCGCAAGTACACGTTGCTATATCTTACAGGGTCCCAGCGAAGATGAGGAACCGGAATCTGAACTTAGCGTTACAGAGCTGCGTGCACTACGTCTGCAGCAGGAGAAAGAGCGTGCTCTTGAGGCACAACTGCAAGCAGAAGCAAGAGAACGTGAACGCGAACAAGGTGGTGTCACCTGGGGCATGATGGAAGACGCTGATGAAGAAGCAGATTTAACTGTGAATCCATTCGCGAGCACCAATAATGAAGAGCTGTTTCTGGACGATCCAAAACGCACGTTACGTGGTTACTTCGATCGTGAAGGACTGGAACTAGTATATAAATGCGATGAAATGTCCGCTGGCTCATTTGTGTGCAGAGTCGAACTGCCACTAGATGACAGCAATGGGCGACCTATAGTAGTTGAGGTAATACATAAAGGGCGCAAAAAGGAGTCGGTTGTACAGTGTGCACTAGAAGCATGTCGTACATTAGACCGTTATGGAGTTCTTCGGCAGGCAAATCAGGGTAGCTTATTTAAAAAACTTATTAGACTTTCCATGACTTTAAAAAATAACATGACATTTTTCCTTCATAGAACCACTGAAACGAAAAATCAAAACAGCAGATTCTGATGATGATGATGACTTTTTGGATCGTACAGGCGATGTGGATCGAAAAAAGTCGCGCAAGAATCAAAGTGGTGATAGTGTGACGCTCACCTATGAGGATTTGGTATGTTTTATGAAAAGTTCAACAAGATTGTCATAAAAATGTATGCGCTTTTTTTCTTAGCTTAAACAAGAAGCAGAATTATTAGAAAATATAAGTAGAGTTCAAATGGAAATCAATAAATATCAAGATTTGCAAAAACGCCAAAAAGCCATACAACTTGAAAGTAAATCGAACGAACTAGATCTGGATAGTTTTATGCAAAAACTCGACAATGATGCAGACAAAAAATTGGACAAAATTGAAGTTCGAAAACTGCATGTAAGTTACTCAAACCAAATCAAATTTACAAAATATACTATCTTTAATACGCTTTTCTTTAAAGTTGGAAGAACATCGTCTTAATTTGGAACACACAAAACTGCAGCGACTGCTAAAAGTTGCCAAACCATTTGAACTGCCATTTTCATCAACAGAAAATAGTCGGCTTAATGAAGAGTCGACAAAGAAAAGCACATCCGTTAAGCAACTACCGATGATTGGCAAACGTAATCAATTTACAAAATTCAAACCAATAAAAGCGCCAGCCAATACAAATAATGCTTTAGCCAAAACAAACAGCGTTAAATCTATTCTAAATCCCTTCTCGGACGAAGAACACGCTGATAACGATAAAGCATGTCCTGAGCCTGCCAATGAGCTTAAATCAGATATCAAATTGGATAAAAATAACGATATAAAACAAGAACAATCTGAATCTAATCCAGATACAGTACTTGAAAAAGACACAGTTTCTGAGAAAGAATGCGTCCCTGAAAATAAATTTTCAAAATCCAGAACTATAAATGCTACTTCACCTAATATGGACATGGATGCAAATGAAGATGAAACAAATTGCGAAATTGAGGAGCAACATAATATCGACTCATGTGTGCCTGCCAAAAAAAAACGTCATCGACAACGTGTACGTAGCAAACGTACCGAAATTGACGAGTTGGCTGCACATGAGTCTGCTGACAAATATGCTAAATGGGTGCCGCCAGAAAATCAATCTGGAGACGGTATAACCGAACTTAATGAAAAATTCGGTTACTAAAAAATTAAATCAAAATTTTATATATTTCACTTTCGCATATTTTACACTCAAAATTTAAATTGTTCTTAAAAATAAGATTAGATCATTAAAAAGTAAAATTAATTTGTTTTTTAATAAGTTAATAATATGTTATTAAAATGCGTTCTCGGAAAACTTTTTATTTCTTCAAAAACTCTATGTAATCTTCAGTTAGAAAAGAGTATTCCGTTTTTCCTTCATGAATTCTATAGTTGATGCTATCAGTTGAGAAATCATATTGAAACTCAAAACACGTATATGGCGAGTTAACTTCGCACATGACACCGATGACCATTTCAATGAAATTATACAAGAAATTGTAGCACACCTTTGGCAACCATCGCTGATTCTTAAATAAAAGAAAATATGCAAAAAATTACATTTTAATCATTTTTAAGATTTAAATATACAATACATTCCTTTCTTCGTCCATTGACGAGTTGGGAATGTAAGTCATTTTGTACACTTACTTGCGGCAAGTGTTTCACAAGCAACCGTTGCGCGGGTTCGTCTACAAAGCCGTCAGGCGTCTTACAACCCACATACATAACATCTACAGCAGTTAAATGCGCTTTTATCCACCAGTTGAAAATGCGATGATTCTTTTTCCAATTAGATCTTCTTTTATCTTTGAGCTTCATCAGCACTGTTTGTAAAAAACGACATTGCTTTAGCACTTCTAAATCTTTTCTACAAATAATAAAAAACTAATTGAATGCCTAAAACATTTAAATACTGATTTCATACTCACAAATTTTCTAATTTCTGAATAGATTCGATTCCATTTACTTGACTGGAATAGATTAACTTGAAATTCTTCAACTGAGTACTGAAAATATAGCGAAGCTTGTTTTCATCATCAATTGGACCACTAGCATCCGGTTCTACTTGGGGATCATCTGTTTGAGTATAATGAAAAAATCAAAATCAGTTGGTTACATTAGAAAATGTTTTTTCTTAGTTTTAAAGAACCACCTGTATCTAAATACTTACTCGAAAAACAATACTGTTCAAACTTATGATAATAGCTGGAATTTCTGTCCATGCCATCGTGCTCTCTTCTATTTATTAAATACAATTTATTATTGCAAAATGTTGCAAAAACACTCCACTGTAGCGATAAAATGCGATCAGCATATGGTGTTTTCATTAATGTCCGCAACAGCCCTAAATGGCAAAAAACTTCATAATTACAGTCCACTTTGTCATCGCCTTCACCGTAACATTCCTTAGCATATTTACAACTATTGTTTTCTTCATCGTCACTCTCCTGCAGTTCAATTTTATTCATCAAGTAGAAGCAAACTTTATTAAGGTGCAACTTGAAGTCATTAGAAGGTCTGCAAACTAAAAACTCAAATCCTGCATTTAAATCCAATGGGTAGACATCTGGTTTGGGCGGCTTATAGTAATTAATTTTATCAGAAAACTTTACTTCAAACGAGACGAGATTTTCTTCCAAAACAGCAACAGGTTTAGGTTTTCTGATAGAAATTCCATCGATATCGTTATCACGATCGATGGAGGATAGCTTGTAAAAAAGTTTAAAATTGGACATGATTTCGATGGTAATAAAAAACTGTTAACTAAAAGTCTTCTGAACGGCAAGTTTCAGTTTCCGCTACTTACAACCAAAGAACTAAGATATAAGGAAGCGGTGTTTTGGCTCAAAAGTGTGGTATTTTTCTTATTTGGGATAGTTGACACAAATACATAAACATTTACACAGGGCCGCATTCGGTTGCATCGAAAAAGAAGGTGGAAATTGTTCAGATTATAATTTTCAGATTATATCTTTCTTCTTTGCTTACAACATAATGACTGCATTCAAGCCGAAAAAGCGCTCAGGTAGCGAAGTAGCATAAAGCATGGTTGAATAACAAGGTTGCTGCAAAACTGACTGTGCTCTCTTTCGCATATCCGAAAGTGTCAAAATCAAATGGCTGCTGAAAAATAACAGCAACAACAACAACAGCTCATGCAGTTCGCTTTGACATTTACGGCAGTCACGCTCTCCGTCTTGCTACTACCTTATTCAGTGTACCCTGGCATAAAGTGATACTTTCTGCTGAATGCGTTTCTTTGTGAAATGTCAAATTTCCAACAAACTGGGGCCTTACTCTGTAACGCGATTCGAAAGTTAAATTGTTCGAATTCGGAATTATGATAATCTGCAAATCGATTTTCGAATTCAATATTTTGACGTATCTTCTGTTTCTTTACACTTATTTTCGCATTTTTGGCGTTTAAAAGTCAGTAATACGAACTTTAACTGAATATTTGATGAAACGATAAGTTAAATCAATGTCACGAATGCAAAAGAGTAACACAGTGCGATTTAACTTTCGAATCGCATTTAATTTTCGAATCGCATAACTTTTCGATTCACGTTACAGAGTAAGGCCCCTGATTGATCATCTGTCAAAATGAAGTGAGCGTAAAGCGCTCAACCGTGGTAGCATAAAATATTTTTGCTACCTAAGATGGCGACCGCTCAGGGAACATGTTGTGTGAGCGGTTTATGCTACATACCATTCAGCCGGAAAGTTGTGTAGCAGCTACGTAGAAAATTTTCTGCTTAATGCACTGATTGTTTATTTTCGGAGCGCTTTATTTTTCCGCTACATGTTATAGCCAGTGTGGCCATTTTAGCCTTTTCGAGGCTAGATTTAGCCTTTTTATTTGCGGTTTAGCCTCGAAATTTACGATTTAGCTTCGTGTTTTTTTAGCCTTTTTTTACTTTGAAAACAGCCTTTTTTAGATTTATTAACAATTAAAAAATTTGCCGATTAAATGCAACACAAATAATAGTCAGGCAAAAATAAGTACACACTAAAAAATTTCAAAAATAAATTTACACCGGTGAGCGAATATTTACATTTTTTACACCGAACGGTGTTTATTTACACCACTTACCCGTTGTGATATGACAAACTTATCCGATCGGTGTAAAATAAGAAAGGCATAGAAGAAAAGCAACATGGAAATCACGTTAGCATTGACAAACAAATTGAAAATTGAAATTTCACAAGACTGCAAATATAAGTCCAGAATTATAAGTCATGTTCGTGAAAACAGTTCTGCCCAAAATTGATATCAAAGTAATAAAATAAAAAAAAACGGTTTAAATAGAATTAAATCCAATCCAAATTATGAGCATGAATGCCATTATATTTGGTATAACATTATTTTTAGCATTTTGAATGAATAAATTAAAATACTAAAAACACATATATCCTAAGAGTAAACAATTACACCTTTCGGTGTTGAAAAAAATCATAATTTTGCGTATTCTAAATAAACACCTGACAGGGTTTGACACAAACAGCCTTCGGATATTTAGTTATTAACACCGATCGGTGTGAAAAATTTCCCCTTTCGGATATAAAATTCTAGCATTTTGACACGGTGTTTTTTTTAACACCGAACGGTGTAGGATTCCCTGGAACACCGATCGGTGTAAAATTCTATACAAATTTTTTAGTGTGTAGGCATAAAACTTTGCATCTGGCAGCAACGCAGGGCCTTAAGAGCTCCCTCGTTTCACATATAAATGAATGTTAGATCGATTTTTTTTCTATTGAAAATTCTCATAACGTTGTTGAGCCAAATATATTTTTTCATTTTGCAAATGAAAAGTCCAAATATTCCGCAGATGAAGTTACCTCGATTGAGCTTCAATGGTGAAAACTATTGACACGTAAATGGTCAAGCCTGTTCTCTACAATTGAGTTTTGGGTAGAAGTAAAGCACTTTTGAAACTCGCTGCCTGAAAATCCTTTTCTGAGCTCGTCAATTTGGTTTTCAGTTTCTTAGTTTTACCACTTAGTAACGCTTTTTAGTGCAATGAAAATTGTAAAAACTAAGCAAAGAAATAGATTTTAAATTAAAATGCCTAACTCGTTGCTTAATATTTGATGTTCACTAAAAATATTACAAAAATGTTGTCATGACTTTGAGGTAACTGATGATCTCATACTGTTAGATTCACGTAGTGCTTATGCAAGCTGCAGTTCCTCCGATTTATCTGATGAAGAGGTAATAATATATCTGAGATATAAACCATGTTGAAATAACATAAGTTCCTAGCACGACAGTGATAAACTTTTCAAACCTTCAATTTCATTTAAAATTTCTCCCGAGAATTGGAAAAAGGAGATTCCCATTTTTAAGGCTCAAGAAATTTTGGAAAATTTTAAACAAATTTGTTAATCAACCGTGAATATTCATGAGTCTTTTAAATTAAAACTTTTAACATAACATCTGATGTCTGTATCCTGCTGTCTTAAAAATGAGAACTCCCTTTTACAATTCCCGTGAGAAAATTATTCTTAATAGGTCTCAATATATATATACATCAATATACATCAATTCAATATACATATTATTTTCATTTATGTTTAAATGATGAAATGAAAGTTAATGCAATGAAAAGTTAGTTTAGTTAATGAAAAGTAAGTCATTCTGAATTAAAAAGGTTGGTATTATTTTGCTTAATAAATATATACCATATGATTTTTTGCTTTTTACAAATTTGCAACTGTGATACTGATGTGCCTATATTAAAAATGAATGTTATGTTAAAACGAAAATAAAACTTGAAGTTGTATGCAAAATCTGGATTTTTTTTAGCTTCTTTTTCAAAACTTTTAGCTTTTTTTTTACTTCTTTTTTTGGCCAATTTAGCTCCTTTTTTTTCAGCTCGTGGCCACACTGGTTATAGCCCATCCACAATGACGACAACGAGCGACGAGCGTCAAACGTCACTTTTTTTCACATGTATTTCTTATGGGATGAACTTTTGGAGACAATTGCGACGACATTGTTGCCCGACATCAAATGTAGCTGTAGCCAGCTTCAACTTAATTCTAATTTGGCGGCAAAAACAGACGACAAAAGTAAATGTCAGCCATTGTTTACATTCGTGTTTTTTGCATGCCGACTGCTCGAGTGCTCGTTTTTGTGTTCCATTTATATATTTAATTGCAAACTTTGATGTGAGTTTATTAAATAATATAATTTAATGTAAATTCAATTCAATAACCTGAAAAAATATTGCTGATTTCACTAAGCACTTTCTGCTGTAGCTTGTTGTTGCGCGTTTCAAAAATTCAAGTCGCCCGCAATTTCTCTACAACGACAGAGTGGAGACCTGTCGTCCGTCGCCCGTTGTCGTCATTGTGGATGGGCTATTACTTTACTCATCACGTTGTAATTTTCAATTTGACATGTGCACATAGTTTGACACATTTAAAAGTGAAATTTCTATAATGAAAATATTAGGTCTGTTCTCGTAGTCGATTGCAAACGAAATATTTCAAAAACTTTTACTTGAAAGTACCTGAAAAGCGTTTGTTTACTGAGAGGACTGTGTAAAAGAGGGGAAATTATATTTTCTCTGCGTTCAAGTTTTTTAAAGTTTTTACTAGTAGAATTTCATGAGGTAAAAAAAATGAAAACTGTCAAACGATAAGTGTGAGAAGAGCACAGCAATTGCGAACTAGGCAGATTTGACATTTTTCAGTTTTTTACCAGAAAATCGTTCGTTTACTTTTTACTTCTCTCTCAATTTAATTACTTTTGACGTTTTTCATTATTTTACTAGAAAAGTACGCGAACAGACCTATTAATTATCTCGTCCAAATTCAAATATCTAATATTTATTAAAATTTTCGGGCTCAAATAAGTCAATTTTTGGAAGTGTTTACATAAAATGAAAATAACCGTTCAGAAGACACACAACGTATTGTCACCATGTTGTATGCATAACTTTCCGATACTTTAGTTTCAGAAACGCACCCAATGGCTGAGTTTAGCAAACACAACTGTTGTGCAACCGTTGAGTGTGTACCTACTGAAAGCAAACAATCAGTATCTGATCCACTCAATATGTTGTGGAGTGGAGTCTGATTTACTAACCACTTTATTTTTCCGTTACATTCACTCAACGTGTTGCGGCAAACAGTTCGACACTTGGATAATTAGAAACAACGCAAAAATTTAAGTGTGCCTTCTATATAAGCTAAAAAATATATACAAATAATAATTTCAAAAAATTTGAGGAAATTAGTGTTAGTAATTTAATTAAAGTTGAAAATACTTTTAATAATAAAATAATATACGACAGAAAATCAGCAAAAAAAAATCATTCTCTATAGTCTTTACGTAGCAAGGATTGTATTGAACTATTTTTCTTGTACTACGTGGAGTACATTTTAATGATTTAAGGACAATGTGAGAAATGTTTGGTACTTTTTCTTTTCTATTTGGTAGTACTCTATATAAGTTGCATACAATATATGTGGTAACTTTGGTTGGATACCCAACTAACAATTTTCCTCCTATAAAACACCTAAGAACATTCTCAACAACATATTAAAACAACAGTTACGGATATAATCATTGTATAATAATCGTATAATCGTGGTGACCGTGGCATGCAGGTTAAGTGTGTGGCTTAGCATGCTGGGAGCCCGGGTTCGATCCCCAGCCGCGGCGAAAAGTTTTTTTCAATAAAAAATTTTTCTGATCGGTCACCACCTCTCTGCAGACAATGGCAAACCTCAGAGAGTAAATAATGCCATGTAAAGCTTCTTGAGAACATGAACTTTAGCCGTTCGGAGTCGGCATAAAACATGTAGGTCCAGTTCTCGGTCAATTGTGTGCAAACATTTAATAACACACACAACACAATTGATCATAAGAAGCTCGGTCAAAGTCCTTTCAAGGGCTGAAATGGCCAATTTGTTTTTGTTTTTTTTTTTTTTTTATAATAATCGTATAAGACAAAAAAGGCGCACTTTTTTTGTTTGTATTAAACCCTACATCAGTAAAATTATATTCTGTTGAACATATTCTTATCATTACTTTATAGGAGCTTTATATCATTTTTTCAGTCTTATATCAGTGTTTGTTGCTATAGAAGGCATTAGAGAATATTTATATCATGAAAACATTGAAGTTTTATAGCCGTGTCAAATATGTCAAAATAAATGTTCGAAAAAAAAATGTTATTCGAAAAAAATAATTTTGAAGTGTTCTTTTCCAGTTTTTCTTTTCTTTGTTTTCATGTGACAAATTGAAGTTGACTTTCTCTTTTGTTTTCCTAACATTTTTTTGCGTTATAAAAATTTATTTATTGTGTTGGAAGCGGATTCGATCTTGGTACCTCCGTGTTGCCAGTCCGACACATTAACCTCTAGCCCATTTTTTCATATTCAATACTTTGAAAAAATTTTTAATTAAAAACGACTGCGCTGCCTATTGGTAGCTTCAATATTTATATGTGACATTTATTCGAAATCTCAATAATGTCGTATTGAGGTGATGCTTCTTTTATTTTCTTTATAAGAAAAGGGCGAAATTTTTGTTTAGCTATTCACTCTTTATTAAGTATTTATAGTTCATTATTTATTAACAGGTATTTTTTTTCATATTAAATGAACTGTTATTTTTCAAATTTTTATTGTTTTATACGAATAAGTAAACATTAAAAAAATTATAAATAATTATTTTCGGCATGCCCGAAGTTAAAGTGCCCATTCTTGGTAGTAATATTTAAGTATTACCCAACAGAATCGAGTATGTGTTCGAGCCGCCATATAACAATATGGCGGCTTGTATGTGTTCGAGAAAGCGAGCGTTCAAATTACGGAATTTGCTTGGCACACACAGGGTTACATTTGAGAAGAGTAGAAATGTACTCTTAAAGAAGTATTTATTGCTTCGAAATAAAATTATTTTTGTGTGGGGAAAATAAAGCAAAAATGCTTTCCAAGTCTTCCACACCTGCTTACTTTTTTCGAAACAAATTTTTTACTGAATCCTAACAAAGTTATCACGTATACTGTATGCAATATACATAGAGTACTACCAAATATAATATAAAAAGTACCAAACATTTCTCATATCGTACTTAAATCATTAAAATGTACTCCACATAGTACTACACTTATGTTTCAATACAACCCTGGTTTCGCAATAACTATAGAAATGTTTTTTTTTTGCTTTGTTGGACAGAGAAAATCAAAAATTTTTGTCAACAAGCCAACTTGTGTGCCAAGCTGGCGAACTAGCTTCTTAACTATCGAACTTGTGTGTATATGGCTGCCGTATGCCACACAAAAACGCTGATTTGAAGCCTGCATAAGTTTGCCGACCAAACGAAAAAAAATGCTTCCAAGTTATGTTTCAATAATTGTGTAAATTTCCCATCAAGGTGGCAACAGTTACTTATTGACAGTCAATAGTGATTCACGAAACTAAAATTTTTTTTGTACCGAATGCTCTTAACGATATATTTAGTGTCCGACCGAATATTCAGTTTCGGTTTCGGCCAGTTTCGGCCCTTTTAATCAGTTTCGGCTATTCGGCATCAATATGGCCGAAACCGAAACCGAATAACTCTAAACACTAAAAAGTTCCTTAAAGTGGTATTAAAAATTATCTCTTTATTTATTATTTTAAAGTTGAACTTTAATATCCAAAGAATATTTATCGTATGTATACGTTATTATTATCTGTTTGAATTGTTTTGTTTTTGAAAGCTTTTAACAAAAATTAAAAAAAATATAATGTTTAAAAAAAAATTTGTATGTAAACTTTCAGTTTCGGTTTCGGTTTCGGCCGAATATTAGAAAAATGGCCGAAATTCAGTTTCGGTTTCGGTTTCGGCCAAAATTTTGGTTTCGGTCGGACACTAGATAAATTCAAAATTTATTTTTGATCAATATTTCAATAAACACCATTATTTAAAATGAAGGATAATCAACATTAATCAAATATGCTCAGTATTAATAAAATGTTTTGGTTGTTCAAGCGTTTAGTATTAAAAAACTCTTGAGTATCGGATTTATTTTAAGAACCGAGTTTCAAGTATTTTAATTTCGAAAATTTGTGTAGCACTATCAGTCAAATATTTGAAATAGAAATTAAATTGCCGAAAATTTAAGAAAAATATGTGGAATAAGATTTGTTAGCGACCTTGTGGATAAATGAAATAAAACATTTGAAAAAAACCATCACAAGTCATTGATAACTTGGCTTCACATCTTGTTGATTTAGTTGTATTCTTCTCCTCATCAGGAGCTCATCTTTTCTTGCTGTTTAGCAGCTTGTTTGCTTAAATATTTATTTTCTCAGAATTGCTTATGTTTTTGACATTTAAAAATATGCTGCCAAGTTTTAAGAAAACATTCTTAAGCGACTTTGTCGTTTTTTGAGAACTCGCTTGGTAAAAAAGACAGCTAATATTGCAATATATTATTAAGTTATATTAAATGTTAAAGATTTTTTTAAATATCTTTAATAATTAGCATATGTGATCCCGTTTTAATTTTTGTCAGTTTTTTTTTGTACATTTGTTTTTTGTTTAATAGATTATTTTTTAAATTAATCATTATTTACCATCATCATTTATCTAAAAAAAGAGAAAATGAAATTATTTAAAAGTATATAAGATACTTATATTAAAATTATTTTAATATTAAAATAAAAATGGTCATGTAAAGTATATTGTGTGGGGGCTGGAGTACAGGAGTGGTTGTAAATTGGTGGCTATACGTTGGATTTTTCTTTCTAGTTGCCTTTCGATTTGCAACACATTCACACTTTTTTACTAACACATTCAAACTTTTTGAACTTGACAACTAACTTGATATGAATTTTTTCCTTTCAAGTCGTGAGGTAATTTGACGGTCAAGTTAATCAGATGATCACAGTTTTTGCAAATAAATTCTTGTTTTTCGTTTTGCAAAGGTTGTGCCACAATAAAACGATGGCAAAAAATAATAAGGTGCTTCATGTCACTTCGTATCTGCTTCGTAAGCTCGTATTTTGTAAAAATCTCATTTTGTCAATCTGCTGACAGAATTATGGCTCCGATAGCCATCTCCTTTGCTGATGGTGCCACTCGCGGACGTCCTTGCAATATAGAAAAGACTGCTGATTCAGGAAGTGATTGAGTGCCCTACATAAAGTACTGTTAAGAAGCAACGACACAACGGGTGCTAGCTGTTATGCTTGTGAAGACTTGCTGGGACCCGTCGAAATAGTTCTTGGTGGAGCAGCTGGAGGGGATAGCCCATTAAGTTACGAGTGGCACCTTTCGTGGGATGGGCGAGGTGTTGCTCAGCGATTGCACCGATAACTAGAGTGCGCATTTAGTACGATATGTTTCAAATACCGTTAGGAAGATAACTTGCTGTTCGTGGTTTTAAAAAAATTAGCCATTTTAGCCCTTGAAAGGACTTTACCGAGCTTCTTGCATGTTGCTGTCGCTTTTTAAAATACATTTTATTTTGTCCAAAATAAATGCGAAAATTTGATGTACTGCAGGGAGCTTGATAAATTTTTTTGCCTATTTCTTAATAAAGACAAATCATTCCTTTTTCTGGCTGCTCTCCGAAAACAGTTCCTGCTCTTTTAAGCACTCTTTGGTTTCCATAGAGTTGGTTTCCTTTTTAGATTAGCCTCCTAAATGCGCTGGGCTAACTAAGGTCTTTAAATGCTCTCTTGTTCCACGGGGTAAGGTTGGCCGCAGACATGCCATCATAGGAAGCAAACTAATAGTGTTTCTTCTGAGACAACGGCCTCAAGGACTGATATTGTAAGTATTTTTGGAATGGTGGTTAGCCGTACAGAGTTTTTCTGATTTCTACAATATATCAAGGTTGTTTTTGAAGGAATTAAATTGTGATATTTTTTTCTTTCCAGAGTTGACTCTAGAAAAAACTTTTTTAAAATTTGAACTAAGGTTTTCAGGTTTTTTTCTCCTTCTATCCAGAATGCCTTTAATCGCAACAAGGTTGTTATACAAGAAGAAATAAAATTAAAACGACACCTGAGCGCACCATTGTACAGAATGCGACTGATTTAAGTATACAAAAAAAAAGGTACGGAAGCATAAAAGTTCGTTCATGTCAACTCCATTTACGAAGAATACGATTTACGATTTACGAAAACTTACAAAGTGATATGAATCATCTTGATGAAAATAATAATGTTATTCGTGCAATGCCGAAAACGTGCCGATTATGGTGAAAATCGGAAAAAGCGTAAACGCCGTATATCAACTGTCAAAATTTGTATGGAATTTGATATATGGCAAAGTTTATAATTTTTCCGCACGATTTTGATGCGAAAACAGCGCCGAAAACTTTCGGCAAAGAGTTGTTGCCACCTTCCAAATATTTCATCTCACCTCTCCAAATACCTCATACAAAAATAGGTATATTTTCCGATATACGGCATCGGAAAATATTCGGCATTGCATGAATACCATTCATAAATTAAATTATTTATTTCTTGTAACAATAAAAAAAAACAAAAAAAAAACAAATTGGCCATTTCAGCCCTTGAAAGGACTTTGACCGAGCTTCTTATGATCAATTGTGTTGTGTGTGTTATTAAATGTTTGCACATAATTAACCGAGAACTGACTCCGAACGACTAAATTTCATGTTCTCAAGAAGCTTTGCATGGCATTATTTACTCTCTGAGGTTTGCCATTGTCTGCAGAGAGGTGGCGACCGATCAGAAAAATTTTTTCATTGAAAAAACTTTTCGCCGCGACTGGGGATCGAACTCGGGCTACGAGCGTGCTAAGCCACACACTTAACCTGCAAGTCACGGTCACAACTTGTAACACTTTCAGTAAAGTTAGCATTTTAAGTTCTTTCATTGGCGAAGTCATCTTGAAAATAAAATTTACTTACAAGTTGAGTCCAGCCTACGTCACATATATAAATTCAAATGTTTTTTGACAACCACTATGTGTGATCAATTGAAAGCAATTTCTTGAACGTGAAGTTGCAGTGTAAACAGCATAGGGCGGTATGGACGTTTTATATGAATTTTAAATGGTTTTGTCTTTTTGTGAGTTGGGGTCATCTATAAAATCTTTATTTGGAGAAAATCAAATAATTTAAAATTGAGTTAATATTTCAAAAAATGTTGAAATTTTTTCTAATTAACAGTAAGAAGGATTATTTTAATATGTATCTTGCTGATGAAAGTAATTTTTTGAGTATATATTTTTTTTTAAAAAATTTGTCTTTACCTTAAGGTCCATTTTCAATTTTTGAGGTAAAAAGCGGATATATTTGAAGGTCTGTATTTCTATTGTTTTATTAAGTTAACTCTTTAATTAACAATTTTTTTGTTTTTGAAAAAGAAAAAAAATAAAAAAATTAAAAAAGGAGAACAGTTTTGTCTTGTGCGTAAACCAACAAAAAGTTTAAATGTTTAAAAAAGTAAAAATGACGCATAAATTAAAACAAACTCAAGTTTTTTACTACACATAAGCCGCTTTACAAAACATAAAAAATTAAATATCTCTTAAACGGGTTTGAATTTTTTTTCTGAATTTTTTTACACATTTTTAAGATATTTTCCAAAATAATAAAAAAAAAATTCGAATATCATTAAAAAAAATTGAAACTGGGCCTTAAGAAAAACACATAAAAATTCTTACATTTGCGAATTTTAATAAGCTTTAAAAATATTATTCTTGGAGTTTAGCGAAACTGTTCTGTAATTTATTTGAAGTATAACTTCTGACTTTCAAAATATTATCAGCATCTTTTTATAAAGAAAAAACTTATGCATATTTAACAAAGTGACTTTTTGCGCTAAAACGTAATTTTTGCATGGAAAAGTATTCAAAATTTAGCAAAGTTCAAAACGGAATTACAAATATAAAGATTCTTTGATATTAGTAACTTTTTTGTATTTTTATTTGAAGTATTAACATTTATTTTTTAAATATTAACTTCCAAGATATTTTTTGCACCTTTTCATAAGCAAATACATTATGCAGGTTTAAAAAAGTCACAGCAAAAATTGTCAATTTGGTGTAAAAAAATTTTTAATTTACTTGTTAACCCTTATACTACCTTCATACTACGGCATAATTTACTTAATTTGGCATAAGTTACTGTTCTTAAATCAGATGCTTTCATACAACCTCTTCGTGATTTATTTTGACAGTTCGGTGGCAACTCGGAAATTTGAAACAATTAAAAAATACAATTGCAAGGCATTTAAGTGAATATTTACGTTCTAACAGCGACAGGATGATTCAATTAAAATCGTGGATTGTTTTTCCATGGGCTTATAGCTTATTGGAAGAAATGTTCTGCACCATTGCCCACAAACTACGTTTTTCAATTGTTTTTTCCATTGACTTGTTTTCTGAAATGACAGCTTGTGATGCGATTAAGTGTCCGACCGAAACCAAAATTTTGGCCGAAACCGAAATTCCGTCATTTTTATAATAGTCGGCCGCAACCGAAACTGAAAGTCTACACGAACATTTTTTAAATAATTTAATTTATTTTTAATATTTTTGTTATTAGCTTACAAATACATTACAAACGTATAGATTTAATAACGTATATATACGATAAATTTTCTTTGAATATTTGAAGAGAGTTGAAGTTCAACTTTAAGATAATAAATAAAAAGATAACTTTTGATATCACTTAAAGGAACTTTTTGTATATAAGGTTAAATTACTTAATATAATAATCTAATAAAAAAAAAGCTTGTCTGCATATTAAAAATGAAACAAAATACATTTATCGTTTTGTGCTGGGGCCAACTCTCACATCAAATGACTGTGAATTTCACGTTTTTGTTCTAATTAACACCATGAAAAATTTTGTTGCAAGCAAGTTTACAGCTGCGATTGAAATAAATGAATCGAATATTCGGCCATATTAATGCTGAGTAGCCGTAACTGATTTAAAGGGCCGAAACTGGCCGAAACCGAACTGGCCGAAACCAACTAGTCGAACACGGCACTTAAAAAAATCACGAAGAGTGATTTATCACACGAATCTGGCACCTTATGTTCCTCAGCATTTATAATTTTATGTGGCATCTCCTCTGTGCACTGCTTAATCGATAATCAAAATTATAAATAATATGTTTTGAACGACCCTAAACTTGCCGCCGTAAAAGAAAATTTAAATTTTTTCCTTTGATTTTTTCTCGAAAATAGCAAAGTTGAAGGTGTCAAACTATGGAATTTTCGGAATCATTAAATATTGGCAATAGCACTTTTATGAATCTGGTGAAACACGCAATTGACGAAAATGGGATGAATCGGTCTGGCTGCGATCAAGCTGCTGTTGCTCTGGATACCATCAATGAATCGCCAACAAACTACAAATCATTTACGAGCGGATCTAGATCGCGCTTGCTAGGTGTTACAACATCCAGAGCTTCCAGCAATTCGAAAGGCATTATTCATGCTAACCATAGTAAAATCAAGAATGAGTCTAAAATTTCTCAATTTCGCAAGACAAAATCTGATTCCAACTTGGATGTGGTTTCAGTAGACCGACGAAGTTTTGACGGTCAGCTGGAAAACTACTCTGATTTTTTTCGCAGCGGATTTTCGATTGAAGAGCAGAAAGAGCAGTTTGGGGAATTATTAATGGCTGCTAAACCGGAGACATCGGCTCTAATGCGTGTGTCTCAATTGGAGGCTGCCTTACAGGAAAGAAGCACTGACATTGTTGTTGACTGCAGCAATAATAGTAACGTTTTATCAAAGTTAGATGCTGCCATATTTTCTGAAGATATTCAAGGTTTGATTAGCGACACAGATGAAGAGCTTAAAAAACATGAATCCACGGAAATAGAAAAACAAGAGGACTTTTGGCACGATTCGCTTATATTTTCTGGACTTTCAAATGCAAATGATCATCAAGAAAATCCTAATCAATCCAAGTTTTTGCCCGATATTGATGAGCCAAAGTTTGATGAAGCTAGTTTTATTATGTGTGGTGACAAGAGCGAAGAACAAAATGCAATTGTGAAGGAACTCGAACGAAGTAAACGCCAAGTCAGAAGAGCACTGATAGAAGATTCGCATTTAGACTTGAATAAAGTCACGACCAAAATTACCACAAAAAAAAGAATCAAAGTATATTGCTCGCCAACCAAACAGGTGCATCAGATTGTACAAAATTCTAAAGAAAAAAGCGAACGCCTACATCACAATCGCAAAGTTCTAAAAAACATTGCTGATTGGCAACTTCCTAGTGGCATCCTTCGTGAATATGAAAAGAAAGGAATTAATAAAATGTTTGATTGGCAAATAGAATGCTTAAGCAATCCAAAAGTAATTCTTTAACTTTTTATAATAATTAATAAATAAATTAATTTTAAACCATATCTCTTGAACCGTTATAGGTCCTCTTCGATCACAGTAATCTTGTGTACTCTGCACCAACATCTGCTGGCAAAACTCTTGTTAGCGAAATTCTACTCATAAAGACCATAATAGAGCGTGAGAAGAAAGTTTTGCTTATCCTGCCTTTCATATCTGTTGTACGCGAAAAAATGTTCTATCTGCAGGACTTGCTGCTGCCATCCGGATATCGTGTAGAAGGTTTCTTTGGTGGCTATACCCCTCCAGGTGGTTTCGACAGCATCAACGTAGCAATCTGTACCATTGAAAAGGCTAATGCAATTGTCAACAAACTTTTGGAACAAGGAAAACTTGCTGATATAGGTATTGTGGTCGTGGATGAAGTACATTTAATATCCGATCCTGGACGTGGTTATATTCTTGAATTACTTCTTGCCAAAATACTTTACATCTCGCGCAAGAATGCACTGCACATACAGGTTGTCACCATGTCAGCGACACTGGCTAATGTGAATTTGCTACAGCGTTGGCTGAAGGCGGAATTATATGTTACGACGTTTCGTCCAGTAGCACTGCAGGAGATGATTAAGATAGGCAATAAAATATTTGATTGCAACATGAAGCAGTTACGTGAAATCAATTTAAATGAAAGCTATGGAGTGCTTCAGAATGACGGAGATCAAGTGGCGCAGTTGTGTATCGAAACCTTGCTCGAGGGCTGTTCGGTTGTTGTCTTCTGTCCGTCGAAAGATTGGTGTGAAAAATTAGCAATTCAACTCGCCGGTGGTATACATGCATTAGGCAAAAGTGGCACTGAGTTAGGTTTACGTTTGCGTGCGAATTTAAAACGCAACGATATCGACGAGTTGAAGCGTCAACTAAAAGATATACCAACAGGTCTTGATGCTGTTTTGGAACGTACAATTACTTTTGCTTGTGCCTTTCATCATGCTGGTATGACGTTGGAAGAACGTGACCTGATAGAAAACGGTTTTAAATCTGGCGCCCTAAAGGTTATTGTCGCTACTAGCACCTTAAGTTCAGGTGTTAATCTCCCAGCACGTCGCGTTTTAATACGCACGCCACTTTTTGGTGGCAAACAAATGAGCTCACTCACATACCGGCAAATGATTGGGCGTGCAGGCAGAACTGGAAAGGTGTGTTAATATCATCTAAATTTTAACTAAATCAATATTTAATTAACTCAATTTTTTTAAATTCTTAAGGATACGCTAGGTGAATCAATTTTAGTGTGTACGGAAAGTAATGCGCGCATTGGCCGAGAACTGATAACAGCGGGTCTGAAACCAATCTCATCCTGCCTTGAAATGGAAAGCAGTGTAAGTAGTGTTTTTTTCGATAGGCTTCATAATTCGAATTTTACATAGGTAAAGTTCGATAATGTTTTCTGATAACTAATAAGACAAAAAGAAAACATGCCAAACCTCCGCAATAGTGTTTGCTGGCACTATAGAGGCTATATGACTATAGCCACGAATATGTATGCTGCGAGCCAGACATTCATATCCTACACAGAAAAGGTCAGGGTATATTAACATTGTGCAAACGTTTGTAACACCTAGAAATAAGTGAGTCCAGTATAGAAAAGTCCGGTATGAAAAGCCGTAATTCGACTTAAAAAGTTAATGTTTTTCGAGTCGATTTTTTAAAAATGAATTTTATTTGTAGTTTGGAGTAACATTTTAAAAAGTTTGAACATAGTTAAATTGATTTTGTCATAAATTAACCCTTAGCGGCCACACGGAGTAACTAGTTACCCCAGCCTCAGAAAAAGTTAAATTGTGAGGTGTAAAACCTTAACGCCATCTATAAATTGACCGATAAAAATCATTAGAATTGTTGAAGAATTCTTCAACAAATATGAATCAATCGGTAAAAAGTCTTAGAACTACCGTATTGTTCTTGTTAAACTAGGTGTTTCAGCGAGGGGTAATGAGTTACCGTGTGACCGATATGTGGCCTAGCTGAGGTTTGGCCACTAAGAGTTTAAACATTTATTTAATAGAGAAATATTTTTGAAACAGTTTGAAATAAACAATTTAAAATGCTTTAAATGAAGGTTTCTCATTTCAGAAGCCTTTATTAGAGGTTTTTGTCGTTATTGAACGTTTACTGTTTTAATTTACTGTAATACTGTTTTTGATATTTTTCTTGTAGTCTTTATAAGAGGCTCATAAAGTTTTATGAATACAGCCGTATGTTTATATTTTCTAACAATTTCCAAAAGAAAAGTAATTTATTATGTGAATTAAGACAAACGAAAATATTATTCATCACATAATTACATGTTCAGATCCATATATTAATGATATATGCAAAAAGTGTAATAAATTAAATCACATGACGATTGCAAGTCATGTATGCTACACGACCTGTGCTCTATTTATTTATCACATTTACAACCACCACCAATTTGTTGCAAAACATGAGGTTCATTATATTTTTTTAAATTATTGCGAAACTGTAAGCTTTTTCTTGATAATTTCTTTTTTACTATTTTTATGAAAAGTTCAAAAATAATACCTTCCAATACTATAAACCACTTATTCTTAACGTTTAGATGCTACATAGATGGTTCATGGAAGTCGAAATTGTTTAAAACAAATTAAATGGAAAATTTTGTATGGGAGATAGGCGTAGCAGAAAATATTTTTGTTATATTCTACACATATATTTTGACGAAATAGTTTTTATACAAAGCAAATATAAGCAAAATATAGCAAAATAAGAAAGCGTGGTTGTGGGCGGATTTCAAAATATTTTTGTTTGAGCTCTAATATAGCCCATTTCAACTTTATAAAAAATTTTATTGGTCTAAGATCAGTCCTTATATTTATTGACAATTTTTGTATGGGGCTCAACCACAGCGTTGTTGGATATTTTTTAGCGAATCCAGTATTCCTTTTCGGCAAAGTACATAAAAGTTATTGTTAGATAAATAAAGTACGGAAAGAACCATACTTACTCCTCTTCCAATGTGATTCGGTTTTATTTCAGAAATATTTAAATATTTATAGTATTTCTAGGCCTACTTATGTTTTTTCGAAGCACAAACGGTAATAATATTTTAAATATTTTTAATACTAATATGCATTAATATGATTCAATTAAGCACAAAAAGTAGCAAAAATTTAACATAGTGCGTAAGTTACAGTACTTTTCTATAAACAAGAAAGGAATCAACGATTGATCATCGCGATAAAATCTTCCTTCGCCCAACCATTGATTACCAATGTTTGTAAATGACTTTCGTGTACTGTGAACGGTTGGAGCGAACGAAGGTTTTATCGCAACGACACAGTTCGTTCGGTCACTTTGTGCGCCCGGTGATAAAGTTGTTATATAATTAATTTTTTCTTAAGCATTTTTTAAGTGAAAAAAATCTGTAGTAGCATCTAAAATCTGTTTAAAAAAAAACAAATATAGTAAAATATTAAAAAAAAAATTGAGGTGTGAAATTGCAGCAATATTTTGTATGATATGATGCCTTGTCGTTCCGCGTTGTATGCATTAAAGATTACGTTCCCGTTTTACAGTCGTTTTATTACGTGCCGAAAGTGAGCATTAACCTTCAAGTGTGCATTAAACATATCCAATAGGCTCAAACAAAAAGGCTGTTTTCTCTTAATATACCTGAATAACCAATTAGGGGAATACCCGCTTATACTATGTGTCTGATAGTTGTTATACTACACCTTGAGTTGAAATTTAGTTTGAGCGCGGATTTCAATTAGTTAGTTGACATTTCTTTCTTATCCTGTAAAAAACTTAAAAAATGAGTCAGTGGAAAAAATTTTATGCTGTGTCATCATTTCATGAGCATAATGATCATGGTCATGGCTTATATATGGAGAAACCACATATATTAGAAATTATGGAGGATGGAGAG
Source organism: Tetanocera ferruginea (assembly GCA_958299015.1). Classification (NCBI taxonomy): domain Eukaryota; kingdom Metazoa; phylum Arthropoda; class Insecta; order Diptera; family Sciomyzidae; genus Tetanocera; species Tetanocera ferruginea. Next base: position 112,574,313 of record OY282642.1, on the reverse strand, counting down.
GAAATTAAAAAAGCTCAGCATTTTAAATACTTAAGGTTACCAGAACTGTTCGAATACCCTCTTGATTTAAATAAGGGCTGCGATCGTTACAAATTTCGCAATGAAAATATGTCTGGTGCTGATCTTGATTTAATAGCTAAATACATAATGTATGAGAACCCTGAACGGAATAATAACAGCGGAAATGGTGTCGCTACAAATGCAAAACCCAAAGTTGAAGTAATCACTCATCGTGGTCTACTATCAATATTGATGAAAACTCCTTACGTACATCATTTAACGAAATATTCTTGGTATAAAATTTTTGCTATACAATATAAAAACAAGTTGTATCTAATGAAAGACGTCCAAAAATATGACGATTCACCAGCTTCAACATATCATTTTAAATTTAAACAGTATGTATTCTCAGGTAAGTTAACACATCTTAAAATACGACCTCATATTTAAAATTACTTTACTTCCACATAGACGATCCCGATACTAAGCCTGATACGAATGCTTCAATAGATGAGAAAAAACAGCAATATGGTATTTTTCAGACTCAGTTGGATAATTTAAATATTTTATATTCCGCTGAAATTTGTGGAATTGTGTCTGAAGAAAAGAAAGATTTAAATAATTTAAACCAGTGTCGCTTTGTTCATACTAAATTGATGTGGGAAGATACGCCGGACTGGTTGGCAGAACGTCGCATTATGGATTTGTGGACAAAATCTTACCTTGTAGCTGTAGAAGATTTGTATTTTGGTCGTAGAAACGTGCTTGGGCTTGTGACTCAACCCATTGAACATTTCGTTATAAAACATTTAACAGAAGTAAGTAGAAAAAATGGCTTCTTTCCAATTCCAATCATTTCAAATTATTATACTTATCTTAATTCTTAAATCACATCATCTACTTAATTTATTAAATATTTTATTTTTTTTTATTTTTACAGAATCAAAATTGGTCACCTGAAGTATGCATTAAATTTATGCACTCTTTTATCAACAAGATAATTGAGAAAATGCAAGGTGTTGATTCGCCATATACTTGCTATGAGTTCAGTTTCGATCCCAAAAAAAATGTATTTTTCTCTCGTGTTCATGAGGGCAAAACTTCATTTTCATTTTTATCTGAAGACTTTGTGGACTATTTGAGAAATAATTAAAGTAAATTAATATTTATTTCAATGTAAAATAAACATTTTTTTTTTTCAATAAACGTTTTTAATCATACTCACAATTTATATTAATTCAACTAGTTTACTTTTCGTTTGTTTATTTTATCGGTAAATTTAAAACATATTTTACAACTGTAACTAAATAAAAAAAAAAAATTTAAAAATAAACGTTATCTCATATCGCAACAAATGATCGGACAACTCGACAAAATTAGAAAGTGGCCTTATATACAATTGTATGTATGGCCTTCATATAATTATACCCTAAACCTGAAAGGTCAGGGTATATTAACTTTGTGCAAACGTTTGTAACGCATAGAACGAAGCGAGTCCGGTATAGAAAAGTATATATATATTCTTGATCAGCGTCACCACGTGAGTCGAGCTATCCATGTCCGTCCGTCCGTCTTTCCGTCTGTGTGTTGTCCGTATACACAGGATAAGAAGAAGGAGTTGAGATAATTGAATGAAACTTGGTACACATAGTCACATAGGCTCAAGGATCTGCACTATTGAATATTTTTGGAATCCGCCCACGGACACACCTACCTCCCATACAACGCTCATAATTAACCTACAACAATAAAATTTGGTATGTATGTGTTTTGTATCAACACAAAGATATCTTTGAAAAATGGGTGTCATTCACTCACGGACACGCCCACCTCCCATACAACCCAAAAATTGAAAACGCGATAAATAAGCCTCTGTTTAACCTACAGAGCTAAAATTTGGCACGAATGTTTTTTATGACAAGACAAAGATGGTTTTGAATAAAGGACGACATCCGCATATGGACACGCCTACCTCCCATACAACCCAAAAAGTTTAAAACTCAATAAATAAGGTTATATTGTCATAGAGAAATTAAATTTGGTATGTATGTATTTTATACCAAAACTAAGGTGTGTTCAAAAATTGGGAGTAATCCGTCCATGAACACGCCCACCTCCCATAGCGAAAGCACTATAAAGGCATTTACTGTGATCTACAGGAATAAAACTTGGTATGTGTAAATTTTTCATCACCATTTAAATGCAATTAAAATATAGGCTTCATCCGACCACGGAGACGCTCATTTACAATAAAAATTTTTTTATTTTTGAAAAGTGGGTTTAGGGTATTTCATAGTCAACCTTGACCGACTTTAGACTTTCTTTACTTGTTTTGTATATACAATATGTAGTAACTACCTATATTAAGTTAGATTTTTGTATTAGACACGCTACAAAGAAAGAACTTATGAAAAAAAAACCTTTAAATATAAAATTAAGTTGGAAAGGAAAATCTACTCGAGAAATTGTTTTCAGAGAATTGCACGACATTATAAAAAGATACCGTGAAGAATTTCTCTTAACTTACAAAAGTCGAAAATAACATGGGAAACATTTTAAATGCCAGAGAGAAATGTGGTGTACTTAAAGAAATAAAAGAAATTCATCACGATTTGCAGTATGCGCAGCAAAAATTTTTTCATGCAAATGATGAGTAGTGCTTGATACAAAAATGACTTTTTTCGACATTTCTGAACGTTTTGTTTGTACTGCAAAAGCAGTTTGCGCATTTTCTTGCATTTCCGAATACACCCTTATTCTTGGATTTAATAATTTTTGTCCATCTCTTGATAGGTATGGAGTACCAAATTCGCTCAACCTCTTCCCAAAGCGAATGTTTATTTTAAGGTTTAGAGTCAGTAATCCTTCTAAACCCTTTTAAAAATCACACAACAAATTTTCAATCGGATTAAGATTCGGCGACGGAGCGAGCCACTCCAAGAGCGCGATACGATTGTCCAAGAACCACTTCTTCGCAAGTTTATTCGTATGTTTCGGGTCGTTATCTTGATGACAAACCCATATAAGCTGCTTATCCTCTTGGGTATACGGGAGCATAGTTTCCTGTAATATTTTGACATCATATGCTGATCCATTACTTTTTCTTTACAATATATTGACCCAACACCATAGAAAGAAAATCATATCCAAACCATGATTCTGCAACCACCGTGTTTAATGGATTTTGTGGTCAACTTCGCGTTGTACTGACAATTTTTAGGATGTCGAACATATTGACGAGACCCTTTACCACCCTACATTAAGCTCTTCTTTATATGTACTGCAGAGGCAAATGGATTGGCCTTACAGCTTTACACTCGTTTGATCAATTTTTCCGTCATAACTGCCTTGCGTCCATGTGTCTTTGCTTTTTTAGTGTATTTTAAGGTATTGCAAATCGTGGTTGATTAACATTTGAGCAGATTTTCAACCTTTTTGTTTATTTTGCCCTTGGATCAATTTCAATTTCAATAAAAGTGAATTTACAAAAACAACAAAAAGTTGTTGTTTACAAGATCAGTAGTCTTCACCTACTGATCAGTAGTTTCTCACTTTGACGTTATTATGACGTCATTCTCATTTGCACCGTTTCTGCAAAAAAGTGAAAACAATTGGTGAATCGTCTCGCTTATTTCAATTCCACATTCATAGCAATTCAATAGACGAAGTGTTTCTGTAAAGAAAAATATGCGACTCGGTTTTTGGTAAATTAGCGCTTTTTTAATTTCATATGGGCATCTCCCAGTGGCACGGACGCGACATTCGCACGGTTTTAATTACTCGAAAAACAAGAAAGATGCAAAATGAGCCGATATATATATAAGTGCTCTAACGCGACGATAGAGTGCTTCATTTTATAAAAATATTGGCTTTAGTACAGTACAAATTAGTACAAAGTAATAAGCAATCATTCAATGAAACGGACGCGACAAAAAACAGAAGTTTTTTTAAGCTCGTATAGAAATACGCAAAATTTAGCAAATTTTGAGAACTTTTTTTTATATATAATATACATGTTAATGGAGGTCAAAGGATAACTATTCTTAGTAGACTTATGAAACATAAAAATTATCTCTTATCTTTTTTTAAATAGATATAGCACGAATACGGACGCGACATCATGAACGCGACAAATTTTTCCACAGTAGTAAAATACAGTAAAGATGTTCGTTATAAATTTTAATAAAAATACATCATAATAAGTTGAATTCAAGTTACATAGCAGTCATACTAATCAAAATAAAAAAAAAATAAAGTTATAAGCTTTTAGAGTGCTTTATTTTAATGTTTTTCTTCATTTTTGGTGGACCTTTTTTGGGAGATGCCCATATGTCGAAATATTTGTTAAAAAACCATGGAAAAATCACAGATTTTTAAAAGCAATTTTCAAATTTCGTTGAATTTCATCTCCTTAGCCATAAAAGAACAACCTTTTACTTTACCAGCATTAGGCTTAGGAGGCCCAAATACATATAATTCAACTTCGAAAAAAAATGGTCCCTAAAGTAGAATTATGTCATTAAATTTCACACAGAGTATTCTGTTACTTATAACAATTTCATACATTCCCTTTCGCTTAGGTGTCTTTCTCATCACGGACCAAATTTTAATCACTTATAAATGTAGAAACACTAGGTTTCGCAAAAGTGAGTATTTTGGAACGAAATAGTGTGACGTCAGAAAAAGTGACTATTCGTCGCAAAAGTTATAGAAACGAGCTACAGGTCAGATTGTATACTCACCATATAACGATATGAAAAAGTCTTGACGAGAAAAAACTTTTTTTTTACAAAATAATGCGCTTTTTTCACTTTTCATATTTAGCACTACAATTATTTTTTGACCGCAACTGTATATTAAAATCAATTGAATTTTGGAATACGGTAAAAATCCATTCAGGAAGGTAAAAAGTCGTTTTAATAATATATTTTTATATAAAAGTTCTTTATAAATTAAAAAGCGAAAGCAAGTTTAATTTTCAAGGATCAAATGGCAGGATATGCGTGTGGCGCAAAGCAAACATAGAGTTTGAGCAAAAAATTAAATCGGTAAAAATATTGGTTTATAGTTTAAATTGATTAAACATAGCTTAAAATAAGTCCGATTGCCAGTGACATGAAGAGCTGCAAACATAAGACTCCGGCCAAGAATTCTTGATTTGATTTTTCAATATCACTATCTCAAGTCAAGGCGCCTCACGCTTCATAAAAAAAAATAATCGTTGGCTGGATGATTCCCCAAATATTTCGATTTCAGCGATAGCCATCCGTGAGTTGAAATGGTTCGAAATAATCTAAAAATCGATGTGAAATAATTAAAATAACAAATTTCTTCCAATCTGCATCAAAAAATGTACCGTTTTTTTATTTTAAACTAATCTATGCGCAAGATATCACCAACTCATATGACTTTCACACGATCTATAACATTTTGTTCATAATCTATGTGCAAGGTGTCTTTAGTTTTAGATTCCAAGTTTGCATGATCCATGAGCAAGTTGGTGATACATCTTACATCGTGGGTGGGCGTGATCGGGCGTAGATGACGCCTATTTTTTCAAAACACCTTAGTTTTGATATAAACTACACACACCGAATATTATTTTTATTGCTGAAAAATTTGACTTTTTATAGAGTTTTCACTATTGTTGGTTGTATTTATTGGAGATAGGCGTGATTTTCATCCGATTTATCATATTAACGAACTTGATCTTTGCTTTTTAAAAAGAAGCTCAAATATCGAATTTCATTACGATAGCTTGAAAATGACTATCGTGTCCACAGTAATGTCCATGTTATCGTGTCCACAGACGGACAGACGCACATTGCGTCCAACCCATACAAAATTTGAACAGAAATAGAAAGAGTGCTGCTATGATAATGAAATTGTTGATGTTTGCTTAATTTAAGTTAAGTAAGAAATATTGCAAAAATTGTTAAAATCGGTCACAGGGGTACCTCCCTTGAACCTATATTAATTTTTTTACATTATTTTGTATGGGAGGTACATAAAAACGTTGGCCGATCATAACAAAATTTGGTCAAAAGGCAATTAGAGAAATAGATTTGAATTGAAAATGGTTAGGGGTACCTCTCTTACACCTATATTGATTTTTTTACATGATTTTGTATTTCGAGATATAATGATTTTCAGGAGGTTATATACTATCGGAAGGAATATACTATCTCACAACAGCTTGTGTTTTTTTTTTATAACAAAAGTTATAAGTTTCTTGTCTTATTTTTATTTTATCTAGACCCATTTAAAGCGTGCTCTTCTTGAAGTTATTTCATCCGGAGTGGCCTTAACGAAACAGGACATAATTAACTTTGTGAATTGCACACTTTTGAGCACAGAGAAACTTGAGTGCAGCAGCAGTGAAGATGACGTCATAACAGTTGCTAACAATACGATGGAATCAATGCCGTCATTTATTAAAGAATCTTTGGATTTTCTTATTGAATACGAATTTATTCGTTTGCAAATCGACGAAGAAACCAACGTAGAAAATTACATGGCTACACGATTAGGACTGGCATGTTTAGGTAAGAATAAAATTATATTAAGCAGAAACCTGACTAACCTTAATATTGATACATCTTCAACACAGAGAACTCAAAGTGATCTTATTTAAATGCGAACTGGGCCAGAAATTTTAAAAATGACCTACAATGAAATATTTAACTTTTTAGTTCGTGGACCTTTGAAAAAGGCACAGGTGTTTTTTCTGTAAACACTTCGTAAAATGAATTTTTTAGTGATCCTTTTTATATTTAAATAGTTCTAAGCATTTTATGAGATTTAAAAAATTTCCCTCCCTTGGGAAATTTTTATTTTGTAATTTAATAACTTAATTTTTGCAAAAACATAGTTTTAAAACCAAGGCACTTTGTATAAGATATTTTTTTTTGTAATTTCCCATTTAGGAAATTTTTCAAATGAAAAATTTTATACATTGCTTACATCAATTTCTTCTATAGGTGTTGAAAAACTCTCTCATGCTAATTACAAAAAATTTCCTTTAATGGGAATTTTTTGTTTTTCAACTTATTACCATTTTTAACGTTATTTTATGCATAAATTGCAAGGTGCTACTGTAATTCTCACTTAATTTAAAAATTAAAAAAAAAACTAAACGAATTGGCCTTTTCAGCCTTTTAAAGGACTTTGACCGAGCTTCTTATGATCGAGTGTGTTGTAAAATCTTTGTACGATACAAAATTGATCAAGAACTGGACGGCTAATGTTCACGTTTTGAAATTTTCCATTCTCTGTAGAGAATGCCCGAGCTGAGGATTGAACACGGGATTCGTTGGCGCGCATGCACTCGCACACACACATGTTAAGCCATTGGCTTATTTTTGAACAACAATGTTGTGTATATTATCAGCATTGTACTCTTTTGTAATATTATTCAGTTGTTTTATGTTCATAAAAATATGCTAACTCTCAATCAGTATTGTTGATTATATTGCAACATAGTGTGGGCGACAGCATTTCAAGGCTGTTTTCTAGAAATTTTCTATATGGACACACACAATATAGATGTGTCAGCTGATAATATAAACATGTGTCAGGGATAATATAAACATCCCAAGACGACATCAACGATTGAATCAAGCGTTGGGTTAATGTAAACATTAATTCACGCTACGTTCAAATGCACCCCACACTTCTCTTAAACCCTCAAAACCATTGCCATGAAACAGTGTCGTTGTTTAACTAAGCAAGCAAGACCACGGGCCGCCACGAAATTTTTATAACTCACAAAAAAGATGTCAAAATTTGTAAAAGAGTTTTACGCAATTATTTAAACCTTATACCTTTTATATAGGTTTTTAGTTTGAAATCAGAGTCGTAATAAGCTACCATCGCATTAAATATGTTTACGCATTAAATTTCACAAAAATCTAAAAAATAAATTGTTTTAATTAACCCCATAATATGCATCACCTTAAATTTGGCCATTTTCAATTAGACATCAGATCGAGCAGAACCCATTTTTTATTATCTTACTTTACATATTGTAAAAATATGATTTGAAAAAAACTCAATAGGACCACTTGAGCAAATGAGCCATCTGGAATTTATTATTCTTGATATAAATTTATTTCTAATCATTAATTTTGTTTTTAGTATTTTTTTTTTACCCACTGTGCAGTGCTTTCAGCGATTTAAAATATTATATATGAAATTTATTTGGTCAGAAAAATGTACTTTTTATTCATATACATATATCTATATGTATGTAATAGAATACCATTTTCATTTTTTTTTCACTTAAAAAATATACAGCATCCTCTATGCCACCCACTGACGGTCTCATACTCTTTGCGGAACTGCAAAAGTCCCGACGTTGCTTCGTTTTGGAATCTGAATTACACGCTGTGTATCTCGTTACTCCTTATTCGGTTTGCTCTCAACTGCAGGAAATTGACTGGTTGCTTTACCTAGACATGTGGGAAAAATTAAAACCAGCTATGAAAAAAGTTGGTGAATTAGTTGGTATCAAGGAGTCATTCTTAGTGCGAGCCATGCGAGGACAATCCAATCTAGACTACAAGCTAATGCAAATTCATAAACGGTATAAAAAAAATTGGTATAAAATTTTGAATGATACTAACTTTATGACATTTAAGATTTTATACCGCTTTAGCATTGCAGGAGCTTGTTAACGAAACGCCCATCAATGAAGTAGCTCTTAAATATAAATGTAATCGCGGCATGCTGCAAAGTTTGCAGCAAATGGCCTCCACATTTGCTGGCATCGTAACAGCTTTTTGCAACTCTCTAAACTGGTCGACACTTGCGCTAATCGTATCCCAATTTAAAGAGCGACTCTTCTTCGGCATACATCGTGATCTCATCGATTTAATGCGTCTACCGGATCTCAATCACAAGCGAGCGCGTGCGCTTTACGATGGCGGCATAACCAATCTTATTGAACTAGCAAATGCTGATAGTTTTACTGTGGAGAATGTGCTATATAATGCATTGAGTTTCGATACGATCAAACAACATGACAATGAAAATGTATATGAAACTGAAAGGCGCAACGTTGAAAGAAATTTCTTTATAACTGGCAAGCTGGAGGTAACTGTGCGTGAAGCCTCGAAAATGTTGGTGCAAAATGCGCGTTTATTTGTACAATATGAAATTGGAGTGGGCAATATACACTGGAGTCAGAGTCAATTAGAGGCTGTAAAGGAAACATCAGAACAGCAAATAGTGCATAAAGAAGATCAAAAGTGTTCTGATGCGGAGTTAAAACTCGATGATACATCGAAAAAACAACTGAAGAGAAAGAATCATGAAACAGCTCAGAAACTAAACAATGCTAAGTTGGTGAAAGCGGTAAAGGATGAAAAAACTACTAACAAATTAATGAATAGCTGCGATAACAAATGCAATGCAACAGTAAAAGAAACAGAAATCCTGAGCGAAAATGGCGGCAAAGTTCTTAAAACTGAACGTTCTTCAAATAAAACTGAAAATAATGAAGAAAAATTGCTGATTCCACCCAAGATATTCGAGAAAGCTTCAAAAATAATAACCGCACACACAAATAAACCGCTTGCATCAAAAGCAAATCTACAGAACAAACAGACTGAAGTTAAACATAAACCAAACAGTAGCTCCGAATTGGAAGAAAATACGGCGAAAAGAGAGGAAGTGACTTTCCATCAAAACCTAGAACCCATAGCTAAACTTCATAAAATTAACTCCGAAATACAAATGCTAAAAGCATCTGTAGACACACGATCAATAGAAGTTTCAATAGCTCAGCCGAATGGAAATATTATAACAACGTCAACAAAACTGCCTTTGAAGCAAGATACCACAAAGTCTCAAGTCAAATTGCTACCAAAAGAAGGCAACTTTAGCACTCCACCAGCAAAAATGTCGTCTGTTGTAGATAAATTAAAAACACCGAAAGAATTTCAAAGTTCGCGCAGCGACAAGCACAAATTGGCAAATCCTTTGCATGCAACAACTGCCAACAAAACTCCGCGTCGCAGTCCAAGAAATCATTTGGCAAGTTCAACGCGTATACAAAAAACTGAAACATTGCCTAAGAATGCCGACTTAGAGCTATTTATGAACGAAGATGAGTCTTTCGAAATGAATACGGGCATTGCAAATGTATTAGAAGCAGCTGATAAATTGCTTAATGTCGACACACCACCTATCACAACGTCAGACTTAAATAGAACCAACGATGATGAGATTCCAAGTTCACAAAAAATTGAAGAAGACATCGTGCCGCGGGAACAAACACCACAAAGATCACGTTTCTTACGCTCCTATCGAGCACAACGTATAGAAAGTCCAAAAGTACAGAAACAGCAACAAGCACCAACAGTGGCACTGCCACCCACTCCTCCACCAACAACAACATCTTCCATTGAGCTCTCTGATATATCTGTGGGAAATTCTTTAATGCAAAATCCACAGCAACTTAATGCTTCAGAAATTCTCCCCTGCTTAGCAGAAGATTCTGAGGCTATTGACTCACATTTTAAAAGGGTTGAAATTATTGACATTTGTGCCAATCAAACGCTCTTCAAAAGCGCTTTTAAAGAACTTAACGCGGCACAGCGCCTAGGTGTCTCATTTGGTCTGAAAAAAGACACAAGTAAACGCAAACCTCTAATTGGCGCCAACCTGCTAAACAATCCAGACTCTAAGGATACTGAGTCAATCAAAGATGTGCAATTTTCACTTGATGATGCATCAAGTTCTTACTTAGCCGGTGTCGCTTTCTCTATGCGTGAAAATATTATCTACTTTATGAATATGCAGGACACAGATACCTGTAAAGGTCTAACAAAAGAGCTAAAATGCAAATATTTACGTTTATTATTTAAATCGTCAGAGCTTACGCTGCTTATGCACGATGCCAAAGAACAGCTCAAAGTTTTGCGAAAAGTTATTCCAACGCTGAACGAAATATGTGTACATCTACAAGATCCTAAAGTAGCGAATTGGTTGTTGCAGCCCGATAGAAACCTGAGTTTTTCCAAAATGGTAAGTGGCAAAAAATAAATAAACTTTCTCATATTCAATCAATTCATATTCTGATAACGACATAGGTAGAGCAGTTTGCACCGGAATGTATGAGGCTAGTTAAATTATGTGGCAGTGAACGTGGCTATAGCAGCTTAGGACTAAATGCAGACAGTACTATCTGTGCCAAGGTTAGGTAATGTTTGCATGATACAAGATCTTAAAATCAATTAAATAATATGATTATTTCTTTCTCCCCTCTGTTTCAGATGTTCAGTAGAAGCCTGTATAACGACTTATATACTAAAAGGTCAGATAGAAAATCTTGAAAGACTTGGCTCCGGACAACTTATTAAATTCTTCAATGGTAACAAAGTTTTAATTCTAAATTTGCAAATGAATGCTAATTTTAAATGTATTTTAAAGAACTGGAAATGCCGTTGCAACTTTCTCTCTGCAATATGGAAACATATGGTTTTCCGACTAGCGAATCAGCACTACGGCAACTTTTTCAAAAAATGGTGGAGGCCATGAAGAAATTGGAAGCCAAAATCTTTGAATTGCATGGATCGCGTTTTAATCTTGGTTCTACATCAGCTGTGGCGAGGGTAATATTTGTTCCCAATTTAAAATGTCTTCAATTTTGTTTTGTTTTTATACTATAATGCCTTCGGTCATAAAGAAAAAAACAAAATTTATCGTTATAGTTATTTAAAAACGCTGCATGTTCGATGAAGAGATCTATCGGTATTTCGATACATTAAGGTATCTTTTAACGATTCCTACCGTCATCATGTGTGACCTAATTTGTTTATATTTTGAAAGAAGGATTTAAAAGATTATTTTGTTCAGATGCTTTAAATCTAGATAAGGGGTATTTTGAATATATGAATTCTGCATCCAAGGTTTATTTGAAACCTAACTATATCCAATATCCTGAAAAAATCCATGAAAATTTAAGTGCTTTGCCCGCTGAAATTCCTGCCACAGTCGAAACACAGTGTGGTACTATTTTGAACCAACCCCTTTGTTATTCAATAAATCAATTACGCAAGTAGTTTTGGTTTTATTTTTTTTAAATCATTTATTAGTCCTATTTATATAAAAGTTTATAGGAATGATGTCAATAACTATTGGCCTATCTTCCAGCTCTTATCGATTCCTACGTTTTGAGTGAATGTGTATGATAGGGTAAAAATGATTTGTGGGCAGTCATAACAATTTAATGGGTTTGTTAATGGCATACCTACATTAAACCCCAAAGAATTAGGTACAGAGACTGTCTCTATATTGCCTCTAGGAAACCATTTGAGAAATTACCAGTAATTAATTTTGTATCTAACGGAAAGTTGTTTTCAAATACGATTCCAATGGGTCTTAGATAAGTTGCAGAATCAGGTGTTCCTCATGTAGTCACCCATATCACCACTTCTGTTTATCTTAACCATTTTATATATCATATTTTGTGTCATTTGAGTAGCAGATATATGTCCGGTGTCCGTGTCGGTAAATATCCGACCCCTGCACTGAAAGCAGAGCTTGTTCTGGAACACCTTGCCTCTGACAGGCACATGTGTACGAACAAAGACCTTAACATACAGTGGTTGGTTTATTGTGTCCGACTATAGTCGCTCGTTTTTGAACACTTGATTGACATAATAAAGGCTAACTAAGGTACTGTTTCAGGTTTACGAGGTACTTATTCGGTATGTTTCGGGTGCATTAGTTAAGATTCAGGCCTGAAATAAAAAATAAATGAAAAATGGTTCTTCAAATGAGGATCTTTTGAAAATATTAAAAATACAACCTTTAAGTGAGCAAATTTAATCTACATATCGCCCCCTATGCGAACAATTATCGTAAGCCCCAATATGGAAATTTTACAGAAATGGGTTTTTTTTTAATGAGTGTTGTTCATCTTGTTGATCTTGGATTGTTTTTAATTTTTTTTTTTATTCACTATTTCAATACCTATATTAATAAGTATGTGGAATACTGTATCTGATGCTAAATTAATAAATGGAACAAAAAAAAAAATTTCGAAAAATTGGCTCTTACGATAGTTGGACGCATAGGGGACGTTATATTATCTACCCACACTTTGGGAGGATCAATTTTTCCCACATAATTTTGTTTTGAACTGTATCTGATGCTAAATTAATAAATGGAACAAAAAAAATTTCGAAAAATTGGCTCTTACGATATTTGGACGTATAGGGAACATTATATTATCTACCCATACTTTGGGAGGATAAATTTTTCCCACATAATCTTGTTTTGAACCATTTGTATCCATAACACTGAAATTTTGTAATGATTTCGGGTCGTGACTTCAAATGTGAAAACGCTGAACTCTATTGTTTTGACAACAAACCATATATCTGCATAAGAAGTGCTAAAACAAACATGTTTAATAGCAATATTGAATATATTCGCTTCAATTTGAACCGTTCACAAAACAAAATTTGCAAAAACCTTGCGTCAGTTCAAACATAGCTCTGAGAATCATCATTTAAAAAAATATATTTGCTGTGTTAGTTGGGTGTCGAACCCGGACCGCTCAGATTCTGTCATAAACGTTCCACTTATCTTAACGCGTTGGCACTCACGGCCACCACAAAGAGCAGAAGACTGAATATTGTAGTTTAGGTCTCTCTAATTAACATCGCACTTTTACATAATTAACAGATTTTAGCCTTAAAATATGGACGTGGGGTCTCAGAGGCCTCTACATATTCGCGATTTCCGAGAATCACATGGAAATGATTCATGTTTATATCTCATTAAAATAAGAAAATAAAAAAATAAAAAATTATTGTTTACACATTTATTCTTTTAATTTTAGTTCGATAAGCCATGGTTGAAGTTTTTTAAAGATTGATGAGCGCTTACTGAAAAACTAAGCAATAAATTAGAGAGGCCTGTGAGACCCCACGTCATTGTTTGTGCGAAAAACTTCACGTTCCTACTTAGAGGTTAATAATATCACGCTGTAGGTGTGAAACACGCACAAGTCTAGTTTTCTGCAAAATAGCAATAATAATAATAATAATAATAATAATAATAATACTAAAAATGTTATGGAATTATTTAAAAAACCATCCATAACTTAAAAGCAAAATATAAGCTTCTTCCGATTTAAACGTATGACCTTATTTTGTAAAAAAAACTTGAGATTTCCTTGCCTGGCAATTCCATTTTAATATGAAGTCAAAAAGACTCTCTCACTCACTGAAATTTTCTAAGGAAATATATTGACAGACAAAAAACCCCAAGTGATGAGGTTTTTTGACAAAATTTAGCCTTTCGCTGTCTTTTCACTTGCAGGTGCTTGGACTGCATCGTAAGACAAATGGTCGTGTTAGCACTTCTCGACAAATTTTGGAAAAAATTGATTCACCGATTTCACAATTAATCATAACGTATAGAAAACTGAATGTTACATTAACAAAAAATATTCAGCCACTCCTTAAGTGTGTAAAGAACAACAGGTAATATTTAATAAAATATTTTTAAAGTTCAACTTACTTATTATCATAATAATTGTTTCTATTTAGAATACATGGCCAGAGCGTAACATTCACCTCAACTGGACGTATATCAATGACTGATCCAAATTTACAGAATGTCGCAAAGGATTTTTTGATTGATCTCGGAGGTAGGAACAAAATTTTTTCATGTTTTTTTTTGCTTACAATTTATATATTTTAAAAATATTTTAATGAATTAAGATTCTTATAGTTACGGACAAAATAACAATATCATGTCGAAGTGCATTCTTTGCAATTGATGACAAACGCTGTTTGATATCGTCTGATTTTTGTCAGTTAGAGATGCGAATCTTGGCGCATTTGTCGCAGGTGGGTAAAAACATAATTTTATAAATTTTATATATGATATATAAGTAAATTTCTTTCAAAAGGATGCGACATTGCTTCAAGTAATAAATTCAGACACCGATGTTTTTACTGCATTAGCTGCGCGCTGGAACAAAATCGCCGAAGACAAAGTCTCTGAACAGTTGCGCAATGGTACAAAACAAATTTGCTATGGAATTGTATATGGAATGGGCATGCGTAGTTTGGCAGAATCATTGAAATGTACCGAAGAGGAGGCAAAGTGTGTATCGGAACAATTTCATGCTGCATATCCGGGTATCAGGTAATTTCAGTAACATGTATTGTTAAATAGCCTGACTAAATAATATTAAGCGACGTTTGCATTTTAGAGCTTATACGGAAAAAGTAATTAAATTTGCTCGTCATAAAGGATACATTGAAACCATTACGGGTAGAAGACGGTACTTGGAACACATCAACAGCAGTGAACTTCAATTTAAAAGTATGTGTGAACTGGCTATATGATTTTATATTAGAAATCAAGTTCCTGAACTAATTGCTCACTATGGTAGCTTTAGTAATATTTATAATCTTAGTTCGTTTTTAATCTTGAAGTTTTTTAATTACTCTGCAAGCTTTTCACACTTAATAGTGAAAACTTTTTGAGTGTTTAAAATATACTCCTGCTAGTTTAATATATATTAAAAAGTTTTGGTGCATAAAATATACTACTTGTGACGCGTTAAAAATAATTTCCCACGAAAAACTTATGATGGTTTTAACAACCTTAAAAAACGAATAATCAGAGCAAATTATAATCATCAATTTAAAAATTAATTCTAATCAATAAGCAAATGACCACTAATTTTGCTTACAATGTCCACTTTGTCATGGTGCAATTTTTTAAATATTTTGTTTGTTTTTGTTTTTCGTAGAACAAGCTGAAAGGCAGGCTATTAACACGACTATACAGGGATCTGCGGCCGATATAGCTAAAAGTGCGATGACACGCATGGAAAATAACATTATAAAATATCGCGAAAAACTTGGCATTGAGTCGACATCAAGTGTGCAACTCGTGCTACACCTGCACGATGAACTTATATATGAGGTGCCCGAAGAGAAGGCAAAAAAAGTTGCAAAAATCCTGCGTGTGACCATGGAAAATTGTGTGAAGTTGAATGTGTCGCTTAAAGTTAAAATAAAAATTGGCAAATCATGGGGTAGCCTAAAAGAGGTGAATTTGTAAATTTTATATTAAGCAAAATTAGCTCTAAGGACTTTGTTATTTTTATTTTAACTGATTGAAATATTTATTATACTTTGTTATTATTTTAACTAATGCATAACGTATAAAACAAAACCAACTTATTAAAACTGTTGCTTTTACATGAGTTGTAAATATTTACAAGCCTTCCTTCTGTGCCCACTCAGTCCATGAACCCTTGTATGCTTTGGCGCTGATCAAAAAAAGTAATTAAAAAAAGTATTCATTCAAAAAGTAAATAAAAATTTACTCACTTTTTGAAACCGTGTGTTTGTGCCAAATCTGCCGCACGCTGCGCACGTCCTCCAGCCAGGCAAGAGAATATCAAAATTGTTTCCGCGTTGGGCTTGGGACGTTTGAAAGCCGTTTGAAAATCATTGTCAGCCATTTTGAACGCTGCCTCCAAATCGGGCACTAATTAGAAGTAAATCAAAGAAATAATTGAAAAAAATAAATAATCAATAAACTTGCAATAAATTTAAAACAAATATTGACTGTGGCATCGAATAAAATCGTAACTGTGAAAGTTGGTTTACAAAAATGAATTAATTAATGCTAAAGCATTAAAGATAATCTTATTACATACATATATTATTTAATTATTATACATTTTTATTGTTTTCAATAAGGTGTGGAGCTTCATGCGACAGTCATTCTCCCAAGCGTTAATCGATTAATTAAGTTCAAGGTTTACCTACTAACATTCACTTTAACGTTTAGCTGTTGTCCACGCCATGAGAGTGTCCAGCCAATTACACTGTACAACTTTGAACTTATTCTAAATTCATTACAAACTTCTTTCAACGAGTTCTGATAAAAGATAAAACGAAAATATCGATGGTTAAGCGAACTAAAATGATAAGTAAAAAATAGGTTCTAGGTCCTATTGACCTATTGAAAAAAAATCTTCCTTGTGTAAATTTATTAAAAATGCATAGCCACTGAATGCGTGTCAGTACACAGTTAAAATTAGTGTTTTGTATTGAGATGTATTAAAATTTCAAGACAAAATCAATTAAGAAGATATTAAGAAGTTTTTTTACAATTTATTTTAGTAAATTTTTCATACGTAAACTTCTAAAACGCATATTTAACTTTTTTTTTGTCTCTTCTACCAGAAACCGTTGATAGAAGTTTTGTAATTATTTTTTGTGTTAGGCGGTGTATTAATTTAAGTATAAATATAACTCTGACGTGATATTTGATTAAGCGAACCTAAATATGAGTAGAAATGTCAAGGTAAAACTTTGTCTTTTGCGTGTGAAAAAAACAGGTGGATTTATTGTTTTAGGTTAATAAGTAAAATGAAACAATTATCTCGGACTTGTATGCAGCGTTCACCAGAAAACCCCAGCACACCAATTTTTGAAAAAATTGGTTCAGAAAAAGTTAAAATCAAAATATTAATAGGTACTCTATATGATCAACTGTGGGTCGAAATAAAAAAATTTGTAAGATAGTTAAATATATTTTAAAATAATAAGTCATAATAAAATAGAATAGATCAGCAAGTATTTTTTTATTTCTTCATTAAAAACTCGAAGTTTTTCTCTAGAAGTTTAAAATTGCCTCAACCGCAAAAAATACTGCTAGAATTAGGTTTGTCCGCGTAGTCGAAATATTTCAAAAACTTTTACTTGAAAGCAGTGTTGCCGTTTTTGCACAATTCTACAAAAAATGGTAACTTTTTTTTTGGTTTTGTTGTTTGGTAGGGAGATTTCTACTTTGGTAACTTTTCAGATAAATTATTAGATATAAATTCCTTGTTAAATTTAAAAATGTTAACATTCTATTGTCTAAAGTTCAGTATTTAAAGTTCATTATGCTCCTGGTTGTGTTTTTTTTCAAAGTTTCAGACAATTTATTTTGAAATAAACGATAGGTCTGTTTCCGTACTCACTTCAAGTAACTTGAAGTTACTCGAAAGCGTTTCTTTACACATTTTTCCCAGCACGATAGAGAAGAAGAACAAGCAAAATGTCACTTTTTGTCGCTCTCTATAACTCGAACTTTACTTGAAAAATGTCTTTCAGCACGAAACTCGAGCTTCAAACAGCTGATTGGCAAAGTGATAAAATTTAATTTTTGCATTTTGTTTTAAAAAAATTATATGCAATTGTTTAGCAAATTAATGAAAATAGCAGGGACCGTACCGGTTATGGTTTTTATCGAAAAAGTCACATATTAACTGTTATTTTTTAACTTTTATTTTTTCCGACAAAAATAAAAGTTATTTTCTGCCTTATATTTTTTCGGGCAAACATAACAGTTACTTTTGCCTTTTATTTTATCGGTCAGAAATAACAGTTATTTTCTGCCTTTTATTTTTTCGGTCAATAATATCAGGCAATTTGTGTTTTTTTAAAGGCTGTTTTACCGACTAAAAAACTAATGGTACCATTATTTGGGTCTTATCGGTGTGCACAATTTACATATGGTATCAATAGTTTTTTAATTGGTCAAGCGGCTTTTAAAAAAATACAAAGTGCCTGATATTTTTGACCGAAAAAATAAAAGTCACAAAATAACTGTTATTTTTGACCGATAAAATAAAAGTCAAAAGTAACCGTTATTTTTGTCCGAAAACATAAAAGGCAAAAAATAACAGTTAATTTTTAACTTTTATAGAATCAGTCGAAAATTTAAAAGGCACTTAATATTTATGAAGCTAAGGCCATTTGTATCATAATGGTTTATTTGAAAAAGTCCTGCGACAATTTTTTCATCGTGTCTTTTTCATTTAGAAATTGTAAAATAACAGTTATTTTCGGTCCCTGGAAAATAGTTAAAATAACCAAAATGAACGCATACAAATGTGTTTTAAATACAAAAACAAAGAAATTAAAATTTATTTTTTTAAAAAAAAAAAACAGCTGTTGTGCTTGAAACTTACTTGAAACCGTTTTCGTACTTTTTGACAAATTTTCTCATTTTGACAGATAATCAAATACTCTCTATTACTCGTACTTTACCCGAACTTTACTTGAAGTGCGTACGGAAACGGACCTGATATCGAAATATACTAGGTCTGTTCCCGTACTTTTTGGACTAAAAATGGTAAAACTGTCAAAAGTCTGAGAGTAAGAAAATATCTCTCGAAAATAGAGAAAAACACAAAAAAGTACGGGAACGCTTTTCGGACTAAAATTGTAAAAACTGTCAAATAAGAATGTTTGTCCAGCGTTGGCTTGATATGGAACATCGGCATTGCAAGCGAAATGCTTGAGATTTTCAATAATATTGAAATTAATTCAGATGTTTAGCATTTATATTAGTTTTTACACATTTTCCCATGTTTCTGGTTTCCATTTTAATAGTTTCATAGAAGTTTTGATGTATCGCAATTTCTTTGCTGACTTGTAAACAGCTGATTTTAAGCTGTTTGACACTTTTACCATTTTTACCCGAAGAAATTTCTCGGACTAAAACTTGCAACTTTTGACAAGGAGGGGAAATGTTAAACTCTCTCGATTGCACTCTCTTTTGCCATTTTCTCGAGTACGGGAACGCTTCTCGGACTAAAACTGGTAAAAACTGGTAAATTGGACTAAAACTTTAGAGTACGGGAACAGACCTACTTGAAGGAATGAAAACGTCTTCATAATCACTGTCATTGGTCCCCATCAATTGTTCTGTATTCTAAAATGTTTTGTCAGAATTTTTGTATTAAAATCAGAATTCAATTGATCCCGGAATTTAACTAACAAGGAGATTGCATATTTTAGGGTTAAAGCCTTTAAGAACTGTGCAACATATCCTCTGTTCTGTAATTTATCTTCGTAAGAGGAATGGCATTTTGCTCCATTGATTGAGTATCGGCGTTTAGCTGGTAGTATATTTACGACGAATATGAAACTTATCATCTGTTGTCAGAACATTCTAGGGTGAACGGCAAGGGACTAGTAAAACTTCTTGAAAAAAATTTTTTTATTAAATATTTTACTTTAGTTCTTAGCTCTTTTCGGCAGCCTCTTCCAATAAAACGTGATTCATCTGCGTTATAAATCTAATCTCCGCACTCCGCATAGCTGAAGCTAATGTGTTGCTGAGACGTTGTTGAATGGTTCATCTGCTTTTTCAGATTCAAGTTTTTCTCCGCATATTTTTAAAAGTTGAATATCAAAACTCAATTTCAAGCTATCCAGTCACATATTGCTGGCATTAAAGCTTCCTTTTAGTATTATTTTGCCAGAAATGAGATTCTCAAACCTTCTTAATTTTTTCAACTATGTGTCACTTTTCTTAAAGAGATACAAATTATGGCTTTTTAACTCTTTTTGGTGAAACTCTTCAGAAATTTTAAAACTGCAAAAAATTACAAAGAAAATATTACATATTCTACAGTTTTTCCCCCTGTTTTCCCACTTTTTATCCTTATTCTTATCCTTATCCAAATGGGAAGGTCGAGTTCCTGAGGTTTTGCGCAATTTCATTACTTTTGAAGTTTTTTTATCATTTAACTAGGAAAGTACACGAACAGACCTATTAATTATAAGGAATTACTTTTCTTTTCAATGCTTATCTTTATTGAAGTTTTACTTTCGAACTTTTTTTATTTAACTTATTATCTTTATGCAAGTACAACTAGTTATCTTAATCTTGCCGGTGTACTTACGTGGAATGTTAATGCTAGCCGGAATTACTCCAGTTTTTACTAGTTCATCCTTGTTTCTAACATCGATCAAATATTGTTCAGGATGATTTGGAATATCTTTCACATCTTCGTAGGTTGCCATTTTTATTTAATTTTTCTTTTTTTTTTCTTGAACTAATAGCAGTTGATTCTTGTTTAACGTAACACGACTCTGCTATGACTAAACGTTGGACTATGTGTAGAAATTATTTCTGTTAATAAATATGTTGCCGTTGTTGTTGTAAGGTGTGCGTTGATAACAACCGGCAATTATTTCTAGCCGACTTCTATTAGTTCTTTATTCTTCGTTGTTAATTGATGATTATTTTTTTTCTTTCTGAACACAACAACGAATTAAATTGTAAAAAAGAATATGTAAAAATAAGGTACAAAAACTGGTTATTTATTTATTATTGTTGTTTTTATGCTAGTCGCTACTAAACGTCAATCAATGTGGATGTGTTTAGCATTGCAGAAAGCTTTCGCAAAGCCTTCTAAATAAAAGCTTTAATAAATAATTAAAACTTGTTTTGAAGAAGGAAAAATATCGAAATGCTAAATTTTTACGAATATAAACAAATAGTCGAGATAGTCGTGGGCAAATAACGTATATTAAAAATATAAACCTATTAGACTTGGGTAGTTCACGAACGAACTAGTTCAATTGAACGATTTCCAGTTTCGATTTCTTTTAGTTAAATTTTTTGCACCGAGTGAAATCAAAATGAACGAAAGAAAACTAAAATGCTCATCCAGCAATAGTTTGATTCCGTGCAAATTCTATTTGCATAATCGTTATTTTACTGAAACGGTGAAAAACAGATGTCACTTAAAAATTAACTAAAATACCTCAACATCTGAAATGTAATACACAATGGTTTAAGTCCATAAAAATACTTTTTATGTCTTTACTACTGTATTGAAATGGTTTGGGGAAAAAATTAACTTTAAAGACCTAATGAACTAAAAGATATAACGAACTTAAAGACTTAACGAACTAACATCATGAACGAAACGAACTAAAAGAAGAAATTAACTAAAAGAACTATATGAACGACCTAGTTCATAAGACCCAAATGAACTAAAAAGAGCGATCTTTTCAGTGAGCTTAATTTAAATTGCCCAAGCCTAAAACCAATATTGCTGTTGGGATACTTGATGAAGGCTACACCTTCATTCCAAGTATTATGAATTATTTGTATAAACTAATTGGCCAAACAACAATGTGGCGTTGATATTGACGAAGATGCTTCTCGCTCTGGTCGACCCATCACCGAAAAAGTCGGTGAAGTAATGGATAAGATTAAAAAAAAATCGTCATGTAAGCAGCCACGACATCGCTAAGGAACTGATCACAAAACAATTTTTAAACATTTGAATAAACCTGATTTTAAAAAGAAGCTTGATGTTTGGGTGCCTCATAAACTTAGTGCAAAAAACGTAATGCACCGAATTTCTATCTGCGATAAGCTACTGAATCGAAATCATCAGTCATTTTTGAAAGGTATGATAACAGGTGATGCAAAATGGATCACTTACGAAATTACAGTTCGAAAACGGTCTTGTTCCAAAAAAGGTGAAGCTCCAAGAAAGGTGTAAAAGCTGGGATTGAAGACAAGGAAGGTGATGCTGTGTTTTTGGTGGAACTGTAAGGGTATTATCCATTATGAACTTCTATTGCCTGGCGAAAAGATTGATTCGAATCTCTACTGCCAGCAATTAATGCGATTGAAGCAATAAATTGAAAAAAAGAGGCCGGAATTGATCAACAGGAAAGGTTTTGTGTTTAATCATGGCCACACACATCTTTATTGACTCTACAAAAGCTAAGAGAATTTGGCTGGCAAGTTTTGATACAGTCCTGTCATAGCACCACCAGATTATAATTTGATCCAATCTCTTCAACACTCTCTTGTTGGGAAGAAATAAACCTCAAAAGATGACTGTGAAAACCACCTGCGTCAGTTTTTCAATGACAAAAGCCCGAAATTCTACAATACAGGAATCATGGTTTTAAACCAAAAATGGCAGAAGGTAATTGAAATGAATGATCAATATTTTGATAAATAACACGGTACAAAACCCAAGAAATCCCAAGGGGTTTCTCAACGGTTTCTTAAGGTTTTGGGTTTGCTGAATCCGATTCTGAAGTCAGAATTATCGGGTCACTCTAGGTTTCCGAGCTAAAGATGAGGCAGCACCGTAACCCCCTACTGTTAATGGAATCAATATGACCGACCCCCATTACTTTTTCAAGAGGAACATTTTTTGCCTTGGAACCCATCCCCTCCGATCCCTCCGTATGGAGGCTTCCATACAAATTTTATGATTTTTGTATATATTTTATATGAAAATTTTATTTAAAAAAAAACACAATTTTATTAATAATCATTTATTGGAATACAAAAAATTTCCTTGAAATTAATTTTCTTTTTATTTTTAATATATTTTATTATTACGAACTATTTATTTTTGGTATTTCTTTAATTTAATGTTTAGAATTCTACATTATTATAAATAGGCAAACAGAAAATTCGTCGAGTTTTTTGTTTAAATAAAAAAGTTCACATAAAAAATACATGAGAAACATCAAATTTGTATGGGAGCCCTCATATGAAGGGGTTGGACGATATGGGTTCCAAGGCAAAAAATGTTCCTCTTGAAAAAGGAATGGGGTGGGTCATATTGATTTCATTAAAAGAAGGGGTTAGGGTTCTACCTCCCCTGTAGCTCAAAAACCTAGGGTGACCCGAAAATTCTGACTTCAGATTCGGATTCAGCGAACCCAAAACCTTAGGAAACCGTTGTAAGCCTCTAGGGATTTTTAAAAACTTCAGTTTAGTTGTTCAGTGTAATTTGTTTAAAAAAAGTATAGTTTATTTTCGTCGTATTCAACCGTAAAATATTGGATTGCAAAGTTCAAAAGAGGTTGAAGCAGCACAAGAGATGAACGCACCGGAGAGCACCAAAAACAATGACCACTCCAGAATATATTGGAAAAATCCACGATTTCGTATTGGACAACGCGAAAACTTAAAATGCATGAGATAGCTACAGCATAGATAAAACATATAGAGCGTCAATTTTGTGGTGGTTTCATTTTTACATGAACAACATGAACATTGGGTTATGAGGAAACTTAACTCAAGATGAGTTCGTAAACAATCAATCAAAAACATGAACGTCTTCGCACTTCTCAACAATGCTTGAACATGTTTAAACAAACTCAGACTGATTTTTTGCATAAAATATTGATCATGGATGAAACATGGATCCACCACTTGTCAGCCGAATCGAACAAATCAGAAAAAGAGTGGGCAGGTCCCAGTGGAAGTGCACCAAAGTGAGCACAGACTTATCAGGCGGTCGGAAAGGTGTTGGTATCTGTTTTTAGGGATTTAAGTGGTGTTTTGTTCATAGACTATTTGAGAATTTATTTACCCATTTATCGAAGAAAAAAATTATATTTTTGCCTAACAATGTTCCAGCTCACAAATCGATCAGAATCATTGCCAAATTGTGCCAAAGTCTCCCATATTCTCCAGATTTGGCCGTCAGCTACTATTATATGTTTCCAAACTTGAAAAGGTAACTCAATGGATGAAGATTTGCGATGAATGTTGCATTCAAGAAGATCTTTATTCCAAAAGGATTTCCAAGTCAGTCTGACCGTCTGCCAAATCATCGAATTCACGTTACTTTTTATGATGGTGTAAGCATTCTTCTTTGGATATCAATATACTACGTTGACAATTTGCCCAAAATGAATAAGTTTTTCATAAGTTCATGCACACTGCATAATAGGTTTACAGTTTTCTAAAGACGTATAGATCATAACTTAATATTGATCTATTAGTTCTTAGTTTTTTGCTCTAGGAGCACAAGGGTCTTAGTTTTGTTGTTATTTATTTATTCCGTTCACATTCTTCGAGATATTTTGTAATCACTTCTGGAAGCCCAATTTGTGTTGGCTGGTTTTGAGGTCTTGTTACACGTATTGGAAGATACATGTCTGTAATAGTTTTGTTTGTGTTCGATTAGTTATTCGATTTCTTCCCAGTTAATCCAGCGTGTTAATCGTTTGATATTATTGCTATATTATCGATATATTGTCGTGTCCGGAAACCCAGGTCTATGTTTTTCAGCGCTAAGAATTAGAATTAGAATTAGATTTTTGGTGTGTAAATTTATTTGCTTTTTCAACACTACAATGATCTAACTCCCGGATTAGACTCTTTGATCCGTAGTATTTCACATTGAAAACTTGATACTGTTCCGTCCTCCATTTTGGAACCATAGGTATAGATTTGGAGATTGCCGTATAATTCGATGGTATTATCTTTCCATTCTTATCTATTTTCTCTGATTTAACAGTTCTAAAGAAATTCAGAATAGATGCATGTCCTAATGCATCATTAAGATGGCAAAGTCATCGACATATGCTAACACTTTTATTCCAACTCATCAAAACTTCCAAGGTTGCTTTTGAGCATTTTAAAAATCCATTGGGTATTCTTTATGTTAACATCTTTATCCAGAAGAGAGCGCATTTATTTTAATTCCATATCTATATTGCTTAAAGCGCTTTCGATATCCAAAAACGTTATTTAAGGTTACTCTTTGTTAAAATTTGCGGTTCTTTCTATGAAAGAAATCATCTTTCTTTCTATATTAACAATCACTCCATGATAATAAGTAATTTTTTTGCTTATGATAATGATAATATTACTCCATGATAATAAGTAATAGCACCACCTGTCTCTACATTCTGTCATTTGACTTGGCAGAGCTATCTAGAGTTCACACTTAACTTATACTTGGCATAACTAACGATGTGATAAAGTGTTTTTATTAGTTAACATATTAGTTAAAACGACTTTCCAACTATTGTATAGTAAATGATTTTATCAAAATTTTATTTCAGTTTATATATGAACATGTATGAACAACTTAAAGAAACCTAGTTTGAAATCCTAATTAACAATGAATTCCTTTCATTTAGTTCATGCATATTACATATTTTTACATTAAAGCAGAGCTACTTCGAATTAAACTAGATAATGAAACATTTAAGGCAATCGAAAGCATTAGAATAAAGTTAAAATAAATTGCACGCTCTTTTAAGAAAATATATCATGAAACAATTTTAAAGCTTAAGCCAATTTTGATAATAATTCTTAGCAGATATAGACGTTTTAGATATAGAAGCATTGCAAAACCAATTGAATATAATACATATCATTTTTGACAAAAATTCTTTTTTAATGTTTTACAAATTTTACAAGCTTACATTTAGATCGTTTATTATTGAATGATTTTATTTAAGATTTTTAAGATAACAAAAATATTAATGTTGAATATTGATGTTGGATGAGTTTTTGTTTTTTCTTTGTTTTCCCAAGCAAACAAATCATATGTGTTTGTATGATATATCCAAAAATATGTTTAGTTACATGATATATTTCTATAAATATTTATACATATATAAATATATACACATGTTTATATGTATGTATATAACGTGATATCTGGTTTTTTTTTTCATTTTTAATTACTCATAATAGTTTCAAGAAATAATTAAATTTAGCTATAATTTTTGTTTTTAATTAATTTAAATTTTTACAATATTATTTTCTCAACACAACAAAACATTTTTCAAATATTGCGCGTGTTTTAATAGTATATATTGTATGTGTACGTAATTTTAATAACCACAATTTTATTTCTGCTTTTGCAACATTTTTTTTTTTTTAAACAAAAATTCAATAATTTAATTAGCAAAAATATGGGAAGAATCAAATAAACATAATTAAAAAATAAAAATGTTCAACATTTTATTTAACATTAGCAACGCTTCGATGGTGGAATAAGATGTTCGGGTAGCACATTTGGAAGTTCATTGCCCTCCAGCTTGACATTGATTAAGTGCATAGCTAGCGCAAATTCATCCGAATCAAGAAAGCCGTCACCGTCGATGTCTGAAAGTTTCCAGATTTTACTAAGCACCGAATTCGGCAATTTTGATTTGATGAGCTCCTGCTTTGCGGCTGTAAATGTAGGATTTCTATTATATTGAGCTTTTAGAAGAAATTAGTTTAAACTTACTTGATCCAGAAATTTTACCATCTACAGGACCTAATGTAGAAAATATGTTATCAGTGCGTTGTTTGTCCTTGTTGCAAATCCAATCGTGTTCGCCGTAGCCAGCATCAATGCCTTCGCCTTTCATATAACCGAATGGTGAAATAGTGTCATCGATCACACCCTCAAAGGCACCGCCTAGATAAAAAAGAAAAACAAGTTAGTATGCATTTTATTAATTTTTAGAATTAAAAATGATTTTTTTTATTTTAAATGTAAGGTTTCGGTTTAATAAAATCTTAATATTAGGATGTATATTTATTTGTATGTAATTTTTTGTTAAGCTACATACATATCTTCTAATAATTGTTCAGCTTGTTCTTTTTTAAACCTTCTCAACTTGGTTTTTTTGTTGCCGACAAGAATTGCAGCCAATATGACTGTTGCAACACACAAGAGACTCAATTAGTTGCAATTAAAATGTGGTCACTGGCCCAGCATCTCAACCACTTGGCTATCTCTACAGGCGGTCGGTGATATAGAACCGCGGCATGTTTTATCTACTTGCACTTGATGCAAGTTATGGCTTAAGTATGGACAGACAAGCAACTACTATAGTGGATTTGCACATTGTATAAATGTGTTTGTGTTTGCAAATATGTCTGTAGTAACAAAATCAATTGCTGGATGATTTCAATTGATTAGCATTTTGTTACTCTTCACCTCTAACAGTACATTTCGAGTGATCGTATAATTGTGGATCTTTAGTTGTTCAGACATATATATCAAGAGACAATTGATTTGCATAATAAAAGCATATGTAAATATGAATCTCATCTACAAAAGTAGAACAAAAGCATCAATAAGTAATAATAAATAATGTCAGTATTTATGAATTAACGGGTTTAGATGGGCTCAAAATCGATACTTATTATATGTATCCTATTTAATAATAATAGAATATCTGAAAAAGAATATAAAAACAAAACCAAAAACCAAGAAAAAGACTATCCAATCAAGAAATTTCTGTGATGAAAAAAATAGGTACCACAAACGCTTAGATGATACGAGTTTTTCCGCCAGCAACAAATAAAGAAGTTTGCAACAAAATGTAAATATTTTGATATATGGAGTAAATTACTTTTAATTTTAGTTTTTATTAAGAAATTAGAAAAGGATTTAGTCAAGGATAAGGACTTAGATTTTTACAAGAATTATAACAAGAACTTGGACAAGGATTAAGACTCTGATTTGGAAAAAGAGTTGACCAACCCGATAAACAATTTGTGTTCGTACGAAAGTGCTCAGGCATAAAAGTCCAAATGGAAACGAGCTCCTGCACACAGGACTTACTTGATTTTTAAACTGAAATTTGCCCGATATATGTCCCCAAAATTCCGTGAAAAAGTTTCAACTTGTGCCTATGTACCTATGTATAGTTAAATATGAAACATATTCATATATGAAACATATCCAACAAGGAACGGGAAAGTCACCTGAAGTAAAGGGTGATTTTTTAAGAGCTTGATAACTTTTTTTTAAAAAAAAACGCATAAAATTTGCAAAATCTCATCGGTTCTTTATTTAAACCTTAGATTGGTCCATGACATTTACTTTTTGAAGATAATTTCATTTAAATGTTGATCGCGGCTGCGTCTTAGGTGGTCCATTCGGAAAGTCCAATTTTGGGCAACTTTTTCGAGCATTTCGGCCGGAATAGCCCGAATTTCTTCGGAAATGTTGTCTTCCAAAGCTGGAATAGTTGCTGGCTTATTTCTGTAGACTTTAGACTTGACGTAGCCCCACAAAAAATAGTCTAAAGGCGTCAAATCGCATGATCTTGGTGGCCAACTTACCGGTCCATTTCTTGAGATTAATTGTTCTCCGAAGTTTTCCCTCAAAATGGCCATAGAATCGCGAGCTGTGTGGCATGTAGCGCCATCTTGTTGAAACCACATGTCAACCAAGTTCAGTTCTTCCATTTTTGGCAACAAAAAGTTTGTTAGCATCGAACGATAGCGATCGCCATTCACCGTAACGTTGCGTCCAACAGCATCTTTGAAAAAATACGGTCCAATGATTCCACCAGCGTACAAACCACACCAAACAGTGCATTTTTCGGGATGCATGGCCAGTTCTTGAACGGCTTCTGGTTGCTCTTCACTCCAAATGCGGCAATTTTGCTTATTTACGTAGCCATTCAACCAGAAATGAGCCTCATCGCTGAACAAAATTTGTCGATTTAAAAAGTTGCCCAAAATTGGACTTTCCGAATGGACCACCTAAGACGCAGCCGCGGTCAACATTTAAATGAAATTATCTTCAAAAAGTAAATGTCATGGACCAATCTAACGTTTCAAATAAAGAACCGATGAGATTTTGCAAATTTTATGCGTTTTTTTTAAAAAAAAAGTTATCAAGCTCTTAAAAAATCACCCTATAGTATCGAAGTTAGTCTGCAGATTATATCAATAAAGTTTAAAAATACAAGCGACTACATTCGGATACAAACAACCGACGAGTGCCCGATTCGGTCTTCGTTCGAAAACTGTGCCTGCCCAAGGTGTGCCAAAACTAGAACTTTTTTCGGTGCAGAGGTCGAACATTCACCGACACGGGTACCGGACATTTATCAGCTTCTTTATTGACACAAAATATGATATTGATTCTCGGGCAAAGATATGCATTATAACAAGGTTAAATAAGGCTTTAGAATAAGGATTACGACAATGATAAGAATCCACATTTTTATGGATTTGATTGATGATGACAAAGTCAATAAATAGGGCAAGGACTTCAACAAAGATTACAATACAGATAAAAATAATTTTTTGGACAAGAATTGGAACAGAGATAATGAATAAGGATAGGAAAGGATTTTATTAACTTTGTGCAAACGCAAGATAAAGACGATAAATATATAATACCTTCATAAAATTTATTAATAATGTCAAGGTCAAAGACAAGGCAACGAATAAGAATTGGACCAAGTACTTGGACAATCATAAGTACCAAGAAAAATATTTGTACAAGAACTCTAACCAGGATTGGGACTATTATTACGATAAGGATTAATGGTGCTTATAAAAATAATACCAAAATTTAAATATGATATTGCAATAGAAAAAATCATAAAATTATCATTTAATCCATTTTTATACCCTTAACCTGAACAGATCACGGTATATTAATTTTGTGCAAACGTTTGTAACGCATAGAAATAAGCGAGTCCGGTATAGAAAAGTATATATATTCTTGATTAGCGTCACTTTGTGAATCGAGCTATCTATGTCCGTCCGTCCGTCCGTCCGTCTGTGTGTTGTCCATAAAGACAGGATAAGAAGAAGGAGTTGACATAATTAAATGAAACTCGGTACAGATGGTCACAAGGATCCAAGGATTTGTACTTATGAATAATTTTGGAAACCGCTGACGAACACGCCTACCTCCCGTACAAACCAAAAATTTAAAACTCCATAAATGAGCTCATAACTAACCCACAAAGGTAAAATTTGATACG
Organism: Tetanocera ferruginea; assembly: GCA_958299015.1. Classification (NCBI taxonomy): domain Eukaryota; kingdom Metazoa; phylum Arthropoda; class Insecta; order Diptera; family Sciomyzidae; genus Tetanocera; species Tetanocera ferruginea. Next base: position 112,543,966 of record OY282642.1, on the reverse strand, counting down.
TGTGTATTTGATATCAAAAGAAAAATGTCTGCGAAAAATTGCTATTATCCGACCACGGACACGTCTACCTCCGATACAACCCAACAATTTAAAACCCAATAAATAAGCTTATGTTTAGCCTACAGAGATAAAAATTGGTACGTATGTATTTTCTAACAAAACGAAAATATTTTTTTAAAAAAAAAAGTCATCTGTCAATAGACACGCCCACCTCCCATACAACCCACAATAGTGAAAACTGAAAAAAAATTGGTTTGTATTCGACCTACAAAAATTAAACTCGGTATGGTAGTAATTGATATGAATATTAAGAGTTGTTCAAAAAGTTGGCGTAATCCTCCTCGATTGGAAAAAAGACTCAATAAATTAAATTAAATTAAAAAAAAATCCTCCTACACACATGTCCACCTCCCATACGACCCATTACATTGAAAACACTATAAAAGGTTTTATATATAAACCACGGAGATAAAACTTGGCTTGGGAGTATTTCATATCAAGACTTAGATGTTTTGAAAATGGACGTCATACGCCCACGAACATGCCCACCTCCCATACCAGACAATATAAGGGTTTGTATATTTCCTACGGATATGAAATTTGGTACGGGAGTATGTTATGTCAAAATGAAGATGTGAACAAAAAATGCGCGTCATTTGCCAACGAAGACGCCCACCTCCCGTTAAACCCATAATAGATAAAACTCTATAAAGAGGTTTATCTTTGACATACAGGAATGAAACTCAGCATGGGGTATGTTATATTCAAACTAAGATGTTTGAGGAAAATTGACGTCATCTGCCCACGCATGCGCCCACCTCCCATACAACCCACTATATTGAAAATACTATAGAGAGTTTTATGTCAAACCTACAGAGGTAAGACTTAGCATGGAAGCATTTTATATCAAAACTAAGGTGTGCACAAAAAATACACGTGATTCGCCCACGAACACGTCTACCTCCCATACAATATACATTATTGAAACCCGTGCAATTCATTTAAGAATATATGGGTTTTGACCAATAATAAAAATGTATTTTAATTAGTTTAATATATATTTAATAATATAATTATATTAAATAGTATAATTATACGATGTTTCGGGTATTCCACATTCGGGCTAGACCGACTCACAGAGGGGCCGCTCCATATAAGTGAATGCTCAAAATTCCAAATTCAATTTGTTTTCTCCAAACTAGTTTACAACAATTCCCTTTAAGTAAATAATTGATGATTTAACCCTTTTGTGGTCATAGCTTAACCCATTCGATACCATATGTAAGCCATTAGTGATGAAGTTATCATAAATTTAAAACAATCTTTCCCTAAATCCATTGGTCTATATTTAAAAGTGCATTTTTTAATGATTTAACCCAAAGGTAACCATAATTAATACCTTTGGTGAACAAAATATCATAAATTTAACACAATTTTAAGTATTTGATAACTTTGGAGTAATAGAACAATTTTGAAAATCATTTTGTTTTCAATAGAGCAAACTGATTCCACTTTTTTTCTTCAGATTATGATTACCGAATGTGCGTATTTTTGGCATTAATACATCAGCAATCACTTTGCTCATCTTAAAAAAAAAATTATATAAAATATTTACTACAAAAATAATTATGCTTATGTTCGAATTTTTGCAAATAAAACTTATTTTTCGAGCAAAAAAAAAAACAAAAAGACTAATTTAATAAACATACTACTCTATCAGAAACAAACAGAATTATTATTTTAGGTTTAGCCATAAATCTTTCATAACAACTCAAAATTTATACAACATTTATTTGGTTGCCCACATTAAAAAAAATTTCAAGTTTGGCACTTCCTATCTCCTATAATATAAAATGTAGAGAACTGAGGTTTTTGCATATCAATGCATCAAGAATTCATTGATTCAATAATTTGTAAATAAAATGGCGTTTTTAATTTTTTCCTAAGCCAATTTTTTAAAAATCGAATTTTGAGCACTCACGTACATATATGGAGCGGCTCCTCTGTGTTACTTTTTGAAAACAATTTTTAAGTTGAGAATTTGTGTTCTTTTTTGATTTTAGGTTAATTTATGGAGCCTGTAGTTCGTTGACTAGGCTTCGCATAGAACACAAATATTTTTCAAATCTTAAAATAAGCCAAATTGTCAAAATTTCATTTTCTAGCCTAGTACTCTGTTCAGTTTCATGTGAAATTTCACTCGAATCTCCATAAAATAACGATAGCTGTGAAATACGAGTGGAAATTTTCACAACATGTTCGTCAAAGTAGTACTCTGTTGCGCTGTGAAATATACTCGCAAAATTTCTCTTGCAATATTTTTCTACGACAATTAAATGGATCTGCTTATTTATTTTAATGTGACAGTTGTACATTTTTTGTTTTTATATATTTATTTTTCTCTATTTTGAGAAGTAAAGCATGACTTTTTTAAATTTTTCAATTTCTTCGCAACAAAATATTTGTCAGAATTTTCACGCAACAAAATAATGAATGTTGCCAGTGAAATTTCACGCAAACTAACAGAGTACTATGCCTTAGATGCAAAATAATTGATTTCTAAATTTGCTCTCTTTTTTTATTGCTTTTAATCTTTCAGAATACGAGGATTTTTCCGAGAGGAAACTCCAATGCTACATGTTTAAATGCAAATTTCACACAGCAACTTGTCAAATGTTTGTCTTTGATATGTTAAATTGTTTAAATTTAATATTTGTATTGGAAAAAATTAGCAAACATATGCTTTTTTTGAGCCTTGGAAACCCTCCTAACCGCTTGACTACTTTTTAAGGTGAGACATAACATTCACGGCAGAGAAAACAGACCTTTTTTTAAAAGTTCATAACTCAGTCAAAAAAAACATTTTTTCAAAATTTTTTTGTATTATTGTAGAGAATTGAACAAATTACAAAAAAATAATATTCAAAAAAAATATATTTTTCACTCCAACATGGTTTTATAGAGCTCCACACTGGCGGCAGAGAAAAAAAACGGGGCCTCGTAGTCGCAGCACTGGGAGTCGATCAGACTCCTGACAAGACAAAAATTGTCCCATCTAGAAAAAATGACTTTTTTAAATCTTAACAAAATTAGTTATCATATGACAGGAGTAGTTATCATTTACAAAAAGTAAATTTTTTTTTTTCAATTTTTACTGATGTTCCAAATTTGAAAGTGTGTTTTTTTCGAAAAAAAAATTGACTTTAAAAATTCATAAAAAAACGAAAAAAAAAATGAAAAAAAGCTCGTGTCATGCGATAGCGAATCAAGTTTAAAAAATTACAAAAAAAAAATTTGGTCAAAAACTGAACACGCTAGTGCCGCACCCAGTACGAAAAACATGGTTTCGAGATAAACGCGTTCAAAGTTTGTGAACTAAGAAAAAAAAGGTTAAAAATTAAAAATGCGCTCTCACTTATCCGGCTGTAACTTTTGAACCCGTAGAAATTTTTGCATGCAATTTTCTAAGAGATTTTTCTTAGAATCTTAAGAGTATTTACTAAAATACATAATTATATAAAAAGTCGATTTAAAAAAACGGCCAATGTCATGTCCCCTCTTAATGTGAGTTAAAAGTGACTTTTTTTCTCGTTGCTTTTTTTATCTTTTTGTATGTATATTTTGGCCAAGTTATAAACAAATTGGTTATACGGCACAACATAAATAAAACAGCTTTTTAACTTCGAAACAAAAAAAAAAAACAAGAAGACAAACAACAAACATTGTTGACAAACTGTTAAGCTCATTTAAAGTATTTCATTATGTATTTCTCTTTCTTTACTTGTACTTTGTCTCTCATACAGTTGGTCATTTGCCAATTAAATCCAAATATATTATATTTAAATATAAAATATTTAATCGAGAGCTCATGCAACGTACATTAACCTTTGATTAATGAACTTGGAAAGAAAGAAGATCTTTAGAAATGTATATATTTTGTATTTACTTTTTTTTTGCAGATGACCGAACGACGAAAAGCATTGTTGATATTGAGAAATTGGATAGTTTTATGCTTGAATTTACACTTGCAATATGAGGTCTCAAGACTAAAGCATAGGTTAGCATATAAATAATTAACTCCAAACTATGTTAGGGCAGAAGATACAACAAATAAAATAAATATGAAATAATAAAATTAAACATAATGTTTAAGCATGTGATGTTTAATTGAAGGTGCATAGTGCATACAAACGAACTTTGAACATGCACACACAGACATGTTCATATACATATTTTAATAATAAGAACATTACTTTCAAAATATCTTAGTCAATGCTTTATTTTTTACTAGTAAAAGTTTCTCCACTCCAGGTTATATCAGCAAACATTTCAGAATTTTAGAAAAAGATAAAGATAGTTTTAAAAAATAAACTTTCGTTTTAAATAGTAAACTTTCTGAGTTTAATTCTCACAATACATAAATTTTTTAACTTTGTTAGTTTACTTTTTAAACGTCAAGTTTTAAATTCGTAAATTTTTCAAAAGTAAACCTAGACAAGTTTTAAAAATAAACTTTAAGGTTTAAAAAACGAGTCATATACCAAAAAATAGTTTCAAAAGTTTCATTTAAAATTTTAATTCAAATTTTCAACCGCGTATTAACATCATTTCTGTACTTATTTAACGACACCAATAAGTAATTGTAAAGTTTTACGGAAATACTTTCCATTTTCTTGTATTGTTTTCACTTTTATTCAAGAGATTATTCATGTTAATAAATCATTTATTTTAATATAAATTTTAAGCTAAAAAAAAACAAAAAAACAAATTGGCCATTTCAGCCCTTGAAAGTACTTTGACCGAGCTTCTTATGATCAATTGTGCTGTGTGTGTTATTAAATGTTTGCACACAATTGACCGAGAACTGGACCTACATGTTTTATGCCGACTCCGAACGGCTAAAGTTCATGTTCTCAGGAAGCTTTACATGGCATTATTTACTCTCTGAGGTTTGCCATTGTCTGCAGAGAGGTGATACCGATCAGTAAAATTTTTTATTGAAAAAACTTTTCGCCGCGGCTGGGGATCGAACCCGGGCTCCGAGCATGCCAAGCCACACACTTAACCTGCATGCCACGGTCACCACCAAACGTTTACCATAAAAACGTTTATGGTTTAACGTGCACCATAAATTTTAAGCTATATGTAGAAAATACTCCGTAAACTTTTTTGAATTTTTCTTTTAAATTATTAATTCTCAAGAAACATATTTTTTTATAATTATATTAACAGCTTCTTGATGACAAATTTAGCTCTTCAAATTATTATTTTTCAGTTGATTTTAATTTTTAGATAAAATAAACGGACCACTTGAGCGGGTTTTTTAGAATAAGTTTGTGTTTAGTTCTGAAATGTTTGCCATAGATGATGATTGGAGTCAAATTTTACCCATTTTTACAACTGTTTCTTTAAAGAAACACTGCAAAACACTATCGTAAAAAAAACGGCTATTCGAAACTTAGAAAACATATAAATGATACATTCATCATAAGTTTCAAAATCGTTTCTAAATATACATACGATCTGCAAAAAACAATGAGATTTTAATCTTAATTAAGTGTAAGAAATTAACACGATTTTAGTTTTTAGGATGTAAACTGTACTCAGCAAAAAATAAACCCTGCAAGCATTTGGAAGACGATTGGAAGAGAAGTTGACTTTGCGTGCACTAACAATTCTCCAATTCTTTGGAAGTTGAATCGCTTTTTGATTGCCCAAACGATGAATGTAAAATTCACGAAAAATGTTCAAAATCTTCCTTCGCTCATTACGGTGATCTTTGGTAGATAGATCACTTTTCGATCGAACAAGGAATGAATTCGTGATTCAAAGAAATTTTCAAAAGTTTCTTTCGCTCATTCTGACAATCGTTCGAAGATGGCTTTTTGAAAAATTTGCCAAATAGATCATTTGAAGCAGGCTCTGCCGAGCCCACTGGTTTAAACTTTAAAACAACTTTGAACGTTTAACAACGATACTTCGTAACAAATCACTGAGAAGCCTTAAAATCGTTTTGCTTACTACCCTTGTCGGCGAATTGCTTAAGATACTTTCTACCGTTTCGTGTGCGACTCTTTACGGCGAATCGCTTAAGATTCGCTTTCGACGATTCGTTGGCAAATCTTCCCGGCGAATCACTTTTATGGCCTCAGTTGCTTTCTTTCGGCGATACCCAGAAGACTCTTAAAAGAGCTTGCCGGCAATTGTCTTATCTTCTAAGCGATTCGCTGGCGATTCTGAGAGGATTGAAACTGTTTGCAAGGGATGCTTAAGAACCCTCTCGGCGATTCGTTCGCGACTCTTTCTATGGAATAACTTAAGAACTCCTGTACGATTCGTCAACGAATCTTGTCGCCGAATCGCTTCTATGACCTCAGTTGCTTGAATTGGGTCATACACAGATGACTCTCAAAAGAGCTTGCCGGCGATTGTCTGATCTTCTAAGCGAATCGCTGAAGATTCTGTGGAGATTGAAAATGTTCAGGGAAGAGTTTGGAAATAGCTTCCACAATTTGAGTTTCAAAATTTCATCTTATCCTTGCCTTGATGTTCCTAAGTAACTCGACAGTAAGATAGGAACACAGAGTGGAGCACTCTATAAATATTTTAATGACAATTATTTTATAATGCTAAAAATAACTTCATATAAGAATATGCATGCAGTGCGTTATCAGAAATCCAAAAATTCAAATTCAAATCCAATTTTTGTTGTACACACAATAAAAAAAAAACGCATCCACCAAATGTTTATTTCCTGCGCTTTATTCAATGAATGACTTGCAAGATGCTGCATGAATGAAATAAGTTTTAATCTCAAAAAAAAAAAAAAAACAATAACTAAATACTTGGCATAAGTTGTGCATTTATGTGTAACAAACGATTTCATTGAATTGTTGATTGGACAAAAAATGTTAAATAATAATTTTTTTTTTTCTTGTTCTAGGCTTGTAAAACACACCATATTAAGTGACAACAAACAGTAAAAACGAACAGCATCCACACGTCATGCCGCCCAGACGGATGGCTGCACTGAAGCAGATGGCACTCGGGCACAAGTCCGCGCCATTTCGTGCCGTCGATTTAGCGGTGGCTAAAGTGAAATTCATGTTTTTTTTATTACCCTACAAATGAAATATTCGTTCATAAGTAAATAATTGGGAAAAGCTTAGTTAGAAGTTAAAGTAGAAAAAAAAAGAAAGAAAGAAACATCTTAAAATCCAACTCAAATGAGGGAAAAATTATTGATGATGAGGTGTTTAATTTTTGAACAACCAGAATGCAATTCAATATTAATTTTGATTTTTTTAAAAATTATTGATTCCAATGGTTTCTTTTTAAATTAGTTTATTTTAATTGTAACAATCTTTCTAGTTGTTTTCTTTGGAGAAAAAAAAGTTTTTAATTTTAAAATTTTCGGAAAATTTATTAATTTCATTGTTGATTTGGTGAAATGATTTGAAAATTTAAAATATTTATGTAGAGTACACACACGTATAACAGATCAACCAAACAAAGCAATTTATTTTTCTATTGCTTAGAAAAATAGACCTAAGTATAAAAAATTATTTGCATTTGTAATACGGATTAGTAACTAGGTGTGAATAGTTTGTTGGAACAGCTACACTAAAGCTGGCGACAATTTCAATTAGGTTAATAGACGATGACTAGAGGTTAAGACAATTGATAGTTAGGTAGAACAAAGATACAATGATAACAATAATAGAGATAGGTGGGAGGCGAACAATAATAAAGGTCACACTTTTAGCTCAAGTTTAAAAAATTGTAAACAATTATGATTTACATATTTTACTGTACTATACAAATATTTTTTTCATTAGAATAACTAATGTAAACTAAAGAGTTATTCTAATTAAGAATAATAATTAATAAGTTTTTTACACTCAACTAAAGAGTGTAAAAAACGGACTCACGTGCTTACACAAGCGGACCTCTCCGTTATCAATTCAATAAAAATTTAAAATATTCTTTTGATTATCAGAAGCTATGTTTAATATTTGAATTTAAGACATATAGAGTTATAGAAGTTCCTTGATAAGAAGCAAAATTTATCGTTAGCTCGAAATTAATAAAATCAACATTAGGGAATCATGAATACTTTGATAAGAGTATCTTGTAGGTGCATGGATGAGTTTATAAATAAGATATCAAAGAAACAAAAAAAAAAAGAATAGTTGACAAATTATAAATTTGATCAGCGCTGTCCATATCTTTAAAGGAATCATTATTAATATTTTGTCAAATCAGATAAATGTCAATTGGCATACTTTATAACCAAAATTTGACTAGTTATATAAAAACAATACTAATAAATGAGTGCAGTAAAGAGATTATGAACTATATATAATAAGTATCATAATATAATTATATTGCCATTTTCATTATATTGTCAGATTCAAGACATCAAAAAAATGCTATTAAGTTAGGATTTCCCACTGGGTACAGCCCACTTGTTTATTAAATTAAAATTTTCTTAAACGAAACACAAAACTAAATTCTCTTTATTATATTAATTCAATTTCTGTTTTCATTTCTTATTTTCAATAGCATTTTTTCTTGAAATAGGTCTAATAAAGGTTTTCAAAAACTTTAGTTTCAAAGAAATTTTTTAATATACATATTTATGTAGGGGAGAGTGGGGTGTTGTGAGACAGGTTTAGTTTTTGGACGATAACTTCTTTAAAAGTTAATATTTTTTTTCTGGAAACATTTTTTGGATAGCTTATTCAATTACCTAACAACCTGCGATGACATTTTTTTGAAATTCAAAACATTTAAGAATTTTCTTGAAGCCTGAAAAAAGATTGGAATTTTTGATTTTAAAAAATTATGGGGTGTTGTGAGACACTACTATAAATATAACAAAATGGAATTTTTTGCGTAAAGTCCTTATTGAAATAGGAAAAAAGTTAGATACAATTATTTGGAAAAAATTAAAATACAGATAAGAGAAATTGTTCGCGTTAATCTGATTCGGCTAACAGTTAAAATATCCGGTTTTCATTTTGGCACACTGCAGATGAACAGTTCGATCACAGTTATTGCAACTAATGAAATTGTTTTCGTCCGGACTGATTTTAGAATGTAAATCGTGCATGCGTATATTACGGGCTATACGTATTCATGAGATTTCACACTCCCTTGGCGAATCCAAAAAAAAAAACAAAAAAGACTGTTTGGCACGTTTGCCCTACAAAAAATGCAGAAGTATATAAATCTTCATCATCTAATGAATTTTTTTTGTTTAAGTTGTTTTTTCATTCTTTTGGTCGGATTTTTTCATCAATAATGCCACATTCTTGGAAGTTGTAAATACGGTTGCAAAAATAGGCTTCTGGCCGCGTTTTGATTTTTGGAATAGGGGATCAAACTTCAGAGGACTAACCTTCTCTAGTGCACTGCTCAGCTCAGACGCCTTGAAAAACCAATTTAATTTGTAAAATATTGGAAAAACTGGTTTCCTGCCAGTTTTGACACTTTGATATGCAACAAAATCGCTAATTTATCATTTGAAGCCGATGCGAAAAAAATTGTGTCTTCAACTTTTCCATATAACGGGTTCCATACATTATAGATTTATCAAAATTATATGATTTGCAGACAACTCGAAAACAATTATCTTTTATGGCAATTTCTTTGATGGCTGCCACTAGGTGGATGGATGCGACATTTCCTTTTGGCTTTGGCGATACTTTATATGCATTTAGTGGCGTGATGGCTATAAAAATAATGAAATAAAAACAAAAATGAACTGTCTCACAACACCCCATATTTACTGTCTTACGACACCCCATATTCGACATTTTCAAGTGGCCACTGCGCCATCATCACCCGCAATTTTTTTTTTGCAAAATCACTTAGGTGGGCTTAAAGGCGATGGAAGAGATATCATTTTAATAAATATTTACCTTCACGTTTAATTGGCAATGTTTCTGGAAATTCCACAAGGCAAACTGTACAAAAAACTTTTAAGAGCGCGATCAAAACTCATAATTGTTACAGACACTAGGAACACGTGTCAATGCGATGAGTGCACATAATAAGTGAGATCCCATTGAGAAAATATCTTACAGTTGTTGTGAGCATTCATAACATTACCACTATGTCAGATATTGACGTGTCTCACAACACCCCACTCTCCCCTATTATAAAAATTAAATAAAAATTTGTTGAAATTTGTTTATCTTGTTTTATTTATAGAAAAATATAGGAGATGCTTCACTTATTTCTAACATACATGTGATATAGCTGTGCTCTTCAGTGACAGTTCATATTTAACCTATCACAAAAGAGTTTCGATATAGCTCGTCGGGAAACAAGTTCCTTCTTCTTGTTGCCGGACAGATTTGATTTAACTCAGAACGGAATCAATAGTTTCAAAATATGTTTTACTACAAATAACGTATAGTTATTTATATCGCAGTGGCAGTTAGCTAAACTGGCATATGGGCATCTCCCAGTGGCACGGACGCGACATTCGCACGGTTTTAATTGCTCGAAAAATAAGAAAGAAACAAAATGTGCCAATATATATTTTAAGTGCTCTAACGCGACGATAGAGTGCTTCATTTTATAAAAATATTGGCTTTAGTACAGTACAAATTAGTACAAAGTAATAAGCAATCATTCAATGAAACGGACGCGACAAAAAATGCAAGTTTTTTTTAAGATCGTATAGAAATATGCAAAATTTAGCTAATTTTGAGAACTTTTTTTTATATATAATATACATGTTAATGGAGGTCAAAGGATAACTATTCTTCGTAGACTTATGAAATATTGGAATTTCCTCTTCCCTTTTTTTAAATAGATATAGCACGAATACGGACGCGACATCATGGACGCGACAAATTTTTCCACAGTAGTAAAATACAGTAAATATGTTCATTATAAATTTTAATAAAAATACATCATAATGAGTTGAATTCAAGTTACATAGCAGTAATACTAATCAAAATAAAAAAAAAAAATTAAGTTAAAAGTTGTTATAGTGCTTTATTTTAATGTTTTTCTTCACTTTTGTTGGGAGATGACGTGGGTTCGTATCCTGACTGTGTAAGTATCAAAAATTTTAATTTAATCATTGAAATTTTAATTGTAATGTTTCATAAGGTGCTTAGTCAAAAATAAACTTCGAAGTAAGTTCTTCGATATTAAAAAAAAAAAAAATGTTTTCTTATAGTTTGAACACATTGCACACAACAAACGACGAACGACATGTCTCTACAATGTCCCTGTAGAGAAATGTTAAGCGTTTTTGGAATTTAATATTGTTTAATATAATTAAAGTTGTAAATTTATGTGAAAAAAAACAACCGAACACAACAACAAGAAGCGGAATTACCAAGAAGCTTTTCACTTAGAGCCCGAACAGAATCAAATATCGTTACGACAGGCGATCTTCTCTGGTCACCACTCACAGAGAAGCCGTCAAAAATGAATGCGATTGTGACTGACGATTAAGGGTTGAAAAATGCAGTTCATATTTTGGTTCGAATTGACATATTTGACATGCATGCAACACAAACACAAAAAAGAAAATAAAATAACACTAAACACAGCCAATTATTAGCAAAATTAGCAAAATATGGCAGCACTAATTGCTCTCAGAGAGAAAATCGTTGGTCGTCAGAGAAAAATAGAATAGATTCTGTGTGTATGGATGATATTTGTATCCACTTTTTTACCTTCTTTCTATTTTCCAAAGTCCCCAAATCCTTTTAACTCAAAAAAAAAAATGCTTTCGGAAACACTAACCAACAAAAAAAGTAAACGTCAGGCATGATTAAGATTTTGTTTTCAATACTAAGACCGAAAAAAATTGTTCTCTTAAAATACATTCACAAAGAGAAGTTTAACAGTATTTATTTGGGTTATCCGATAAAACAATTTTCTGCTGGATTTTCAAATGGACGAATCGTCTGACGATGAACAAAGCGAGATGATAGCAGTAACAGAGATAATGTCAACGAAGAAGACGAAGAAGATGATAGCGAGGATATCGGCAGCAAAGGAAATCAAGTACGTGTTGGTCCAGTAAAAATTGTTGGCTTAAAAGAGGTGTAAAAAAGATTCAATTGGCATCGGATAAAGTAAATCAGGAATTACAAAAAGATTTGAGCCAGTCATTCCTGAGATATCAACATTTTTCGCAAGCTTCGGATTTTCAACTGATTTGTTTGCTACCTATCCAGAAACCTGGACGGAGCACGAAGATTACCAACAAGCTCAAGAAATATTGCGCAATCTACACGTTGCCAACGACGCCACCAAAAGAGGCGAAATATTAGGAAAGAATATTTTTGCTTCAAGTCGTCGCCGAAAATCGAAAGAAATACATAACCATCTTATGACAAAAAGAAATTAATTTGATTCAAATTTTCTTAATATTATAATTACAAAATTTCTTATTTCTTATATTCGTCAGTTAATGTGGGTCGGTCACTCATTTCAGCCTTTAAGGGTTTAATGTTGCTATAAAATGTTGGAAAGAAAAAACCAATGGTGGTCAGACACACATTTTACCACACTAGGCGCACCCTGGAAGCGATGGGGTCCAGTTTCCTAAAAATATAAATTTTTTTGGGAACCCCCTTAGGGGCTAGAGATTGGGGCAGGTATGTTCCTGAAAAATTTCAGGGAAAAAAAAATTTAATGGGGGTCGGTCGGTCGGTTGTTATGAAGGTTTTCGTCTAATTTTTCCACTTTTCACTGACCTTTAACACCAATGCGGCACAACTTAACCCCACGCCACCCCGAATTTGTATATATCATTGTCCCACCCTAGTGCCTCAGCAACAAAACAAAAACTATTTTATCATACTAGTATCGCCTGGGGTCGAAATTCAACAATTTTTTTTTTTTGCCTTTTTATAATTATAGATACAAAATATTTTATGCACTTCTTTACACTCTAATTCATTTAAAAAGAACATTTATCAAACTCGGTTGAGAAACACTTGAGTAAATTGTTCTTCACTGTTTTCCCTACGCCTATTTCTATATAGATTAACAAAAAGTACTCTCACGTTCGAAAAAGTACTTTCAGAAGAGTAAAAAAAGTCACCTCCAAAATTATCAAATATCATCACTGTTCTATTCTGGCGATATGTCGTCGCGACTCTTGCCAAACGATTTCGTTTTGGACGGTTTTGTTTATTTGCATGCATTCTATTGTTTAGCGATATGGCCTGTCGTAACGATATTTGATTCTGTTCGGGTAGAAAATACTGCTTTGGTAAAGTGAAAAGGTCTTAGTAATTCCGTTTTGGTTTTGCTGCAGTTGAGCTTATTAGCTTTTCAAAGTTAGTGGGTTGCATAAACCACAGAGACTGCTGATAAGTCGGAGTGGCGTCCGACGAAACCATGGTCCACTCTGCTCGGTTGTTCTGCAAAGAGCAAAGAACAGCAAAACTGTTACTTCATGCATTTTTGGCATAAAGCTCTAAGAAATAATTTTTAAAAATATGATTTTAAGAATTATTAACTAAAACTAAAAACTATTTTCTATTAGTTATTGTTGCTTTGTAAAATTGTTCACTCGAATTGCTTCCACTCATTCCAAAATTCTTCAGAAAATTAGGACCTCCAAAAATTTGTATAAAATCCTGTGGTGTTTGTGACATTTGGGGGGATCTTGGCATGGCTTTACATTTAATTCACTGTCAATTTCGCTGCATTTTTTTTTTATATATATTACAAGTTTTGCAGAATCTTTCTTTTTTCACATTCTGAATTCAAAACTGTTCTCACTTTATAACTTTGAAGTGATGGTTTACCAACTACTGTATTTATTGAGTTTTTCAACTCAAACTCCTCAAATCTGATTTCTTGATCAGAGTGATTAAAATGAGTCTCAATTTTCGCAAAAAACATTCCATTTTCTTACTACTATTTGAATAGATGCTTTTCACCAATTTTATTGAGGTTAATGTCACAAATTTTTTGGATGTTATGACCGCAAATTTAGTGGAGATCTTCAAAACAGTTTTTGGGATTATGTTATGACACATGTCTTTTCACCCAAATTTTATATGTGCCAGACTGCACTAAATATGATTAATTTTTTTTTCAGACATACTTTCAAAATGAATCATAAATGATAACTTTTTTTCTTTAAATGAGTTCAGAAATGACTAATAAACTATACTATTTTGTACATTTTTTTTTTTTTTAAGTTTTGTTAAGTGTGTACTGATTAATTTTAACAATTGATATGGCCATTTTTTAGTTCAAATGGAATTGTTTCAAAGAGGAACGATACAATTGGCATATTTTGTATTTTTTTTTTTTGTTTTTAATATTTTTGTTTATAGAAAAGTATAATTTTTGGTACTTTTGTGAACTCGTTTTTGAAAAAGAATTTCGTTTCTAAGAATAATATGCTTGACGAATGATTTAAAAATGATTAATTTATGTTTGCCAAAAATTATTTACCGAAAAAGATTCATAAATAAATTCAAAAAGTTACTTTTGATTCACTGAGTAGTTGTCAGATCTGAGGTAGAGGTACTTTTCTGCCTGAAAATGTTCATGCATTAGTTAAAGACCGTACATTGGACGTAATTGGATAGTTATTGCGTTGGTTCATTTATATCGGTTAACCAATTATTTCGGGTAGTGTTTTTGTAAAAAGCTTTAATAACATGCAGTTCTCTAATAACATGCAGGTCTTTAAAAGATCGGCTTTCAGGTAGACGTGATCCTTGAACTAAACATCATAACTCGAAAATCAAAAATGTTTCTGCAACTTCGAACAATTCATTGTCTTCAACATACATTGTCTTTTTAATTAATTAAAACATTTATCGGAAGTACACTCGATATAAAAAAAATTTATCATCTGGCTCTGCTTGCGATATTCAACCAACGCGGGCATAATTTTTAATTATTTGTAATAAATGCCTGGAGACAAAACAATTCTCAATTCGCTTAAATTTGAAGCTAAATCTGTTTAGGCGCGCCAAAATCTTTGCACATGCCGGAAGATCCTCTTTAGAGCACAACTAAGAGAGGTTAAATTATTAAAGAAGACAAAATTAGTACGTTATCAGAACAAATATTTGCAATTAAATAAGCACAAAGTACATTAGAGTGTTCTGATTGCTCCGAACGCATGAAAAGCTCTTCAGATTGAAGTCAAAATGTGTGCTTTATCTATGTGATGTTGGGCAAAGTATGTATGTGTGTGTGTGTTTTTTAAGTTTGGAAAAAATATTTTTGATAAGCTACTTGAAAGTTTTGTTTATTTTTTTTTCGATTTTTTTTTTTGTGCAAAGTGAGTGAGCTTTTGAAAAGCTATTTTATTTATTTCAAATCTGCTGCAATAATTGTTGCTTCTTAATTTAACTGAAGCAACAGCAATGGAACCAAAATATTTTCATATATAAATTACAAACTTAGTTGCGAGGGAATTTTATTATATTTACTTAACTTATCATTTTTAAAGAAGCCGTCGATTGACAACAAAAGCGGAATATAAGGCAACTTTTATTCATACTTGTATGTAATTTTTTTAAAGTTTATTTTATGTATGAATTTTAATTTACAAAATAAATAAAGCATATCATATGATAGCAAACATATTAGTTGGGTAGAGAAAAATTAAATTTATATAACTGTATATATTAAACTATTTGAAAATTTAACAACTTATGGTAAATATGATAATGGAGTTCACATAAATGGTTTCAAAATATCAATAAGAACATGAGTTTTTATTACTTGATTAAAATGATTTTGTTAAAATTGGACCCAATCACAAACGAAGGTTTGACCAAAAGTGAAACTTCTGCGAAATGATTTGGGTTTATAAATTTTCTTTATGAATTTTCATTTTAGAACTTGGAACTTCCTTCCAACACTGAGAGAAATTTTAACTGAAAACAATCCCAAACCATTATCTTCTTGATATCAAGACCTAATGTGATTGTTTGTCACAAAATGAATACGCCCATTCGTGCATAGTGTATGTGATGTTTGGGTCATTAATCAAAAAATTAATATGCCCACATGCGTTCAATATGAGAAATTTTTGGCTTGTTTATCAAAAATAAATATGCTCACTTGTGCCCAATTTATGTCATTTTGGTGTTGTTTATAAAAAAAATACACATTTGTGTTCAATACATGCCATTTATGGCTTGTTGGTAAAGCTATGAATATGTTAAATCCAAGAAATTTTGGAATTGTTTATCAAAATATGTGAAATGCCAAAAATATTTTTAAATTAAAACAATTTATGACATTTTGTAGCGATGAGAACAAGAATAATAAAAATTTTATTTTCATTGTCCAAATTCAATATACATATTCGATCCAATTCGGACAGGAAAATATAAATTTTTTTTTTTATTATTATTATTATTATTATTATTATTATTATTATTATTTTGAAATTAATTAGTACAATAAGATACAAGGATCATTTAACAGTACAACAGAGTTAAATAAATAATCAACAATGAATTTTGTAATTTTTTCTGCACTTTTACACACTTATAAACTAAAAGGAACAAAAACCCACTGAGAATTACGTCTTTCGGTTGCTCATTTTTTTGATGTGAAAAAACAACAACAGCAAAATACATTTTTTTTTTTCAAAAAAACTCAAGATTAAAGATTGTAATCGTATTTAGCACAAAATGACGTGTTTATCGAAAAATGTTTAAGCCCAATTTCTGGCATAAATTGAGAACGTGAATAGCATGTTTTGAGCTCTATTGAGCTAATTTCAGTTACGAACGCTTTGTGCTTAATTTAAGTCCATTTTTTCTCTCCGTGAATGTGGCAAATAAGATAGATATGTATCTTCGAATTTTGTTTATTTTTGTGTATAATAATATAACAGTTTCATTTTTGTTTTAACTTGCTAGTGTCGAGATCAATCAATTGCCATGTGTCTCTAAAGCTAACTATATAACTAGTTCATATACTTCTTACTTGATAGTAACATTTTTATTCCTTAATAATGAAGAAATAAGGCATTTCAAATCCTTTCCTTTTAATGCATATTACCTTTTGGAGTCCTATTTTTCTTCATAAACTAACTCTTTCAATTCGCAGTAACAATTTTGAAAAACGCTGGAACAGGAATTGTTACTGTTATAATGAGTTTATTTAAAGAAACATCGCTTCACTTCCTTAAATATAATTATTTTTATCTACAGTTGTCGCCAAAAAAACCGTCGCACTAAATTTTTTTTACAAAAGCCCAACTTTAAATAGCAAATTCATTTTTATTTTGAAAGAAATGGCAACCTTGTGTTTATTTTATGTTGTGGCATGGTTTTAACATTAGTTTGGAAAAATAATTCAATCGAATTACGTGCTTGACTAATTTATAAGTTTAATTACTAGTGTTCGACCGATTATTCGGCTTCGGCTTCGGTAATCGACATAGTCGGCCGAGATAGCCGATTATTTTTGCCGAATCTTTTTGCTTTGCTAAACAGTTTTTTTATTAATTTTTTGGAATTTTTTTGAATTATTCAGTGAACTCCGTTCATAATTCCACATTTGGAACATTTTCCATTGTTTGTTTTGTTTTTCTCTCCTTTTCTGTTCTTTCATGAAAATTTTATTCAAATGATAAATCATTTCTTATGAATTGGTTCGTTTTTCATACCAAATTTCTTTACATTCGGTCTAGCCGTTCAGGCGTTATTGAGCCATATATATTTTATTACTTTAAGCGCCCTCTATCGAAAGTTTTTATAACGGAAAGTGAACTTCACTAAAATTTTGATTCGCTGTAACTTTTTTTCCTACGAATGAAATTTAATAGTTTTTTCACAAATGTTTAATGATTTTTTATGAACTTTTGTTATATTAAAAAAATATAAAGTTTTTGTGGTTCTTGTGTACTAATTGAGACCTACTTAAAGATTACTTCTTTTCACGATCGGGTTAAAACTGGTGAAGTTTTACAAAAAAGACCATTTGGGGCAGATTTTGGGTTCACAAAAAAAAATTTGTATTGTACTGAAATCCTTTCAACATAAGCTTTCATATTAGGGGCGGTAAATGCAAACTTTTTTTCCCATATGGGGTGATCCACCTTAATACTCATACCTCATGTAATAAAATGCACGAATTTTAAAATGCTATATCTTTTTAATGAACCATTAAAATCACCTTAATTTTTATATCATCAGAATTCTCTTATTACGTATTCTGTTTAACATTAATTTCAAATTTTTTTCACCCGTGTCCATTGGAGATATTTGACCCCAAAGTTGGGGCAAACTTGAGATTTCTTATTTTTCAAAGCGATGTAACCCAAAAAGTTTATGATCCAGTCACTTTTAAAAATTTTTATTTTAAGTTCTTACTAAGACGTACCTAATACCAAAAAAATAGGTCTGCCACTAACTTCTTTATATTAAAATTTTTTTTAAAGTTACCAAAAATTACGATTATTTTCGGAAACTTTAACTTTTTTTTTAAATTAAGTAACATCCCAATTAATTTTTCCGATATGCAAGATAATAGCCTAAGGTATAATTAATATTATGTTTATTCATTTATTACTGTATGTTGAATAGGAGCTGAGATATGATCATTACCGCAAACTCTTTAAATACGAAAATCGCTCGTGGTTGCATGAAAAACATGGTCGCCATTTTGTAAATACAACAAAAAAAATTTTTTAAAGCAGTTCTAAGGTGCCGAAACATTACGAAATTAATGGTAAAAAAAAAAAACATTTTTAAAATGGTTGACCGACCGAATTTGCTATTTTGTGATCAATCTCGGCGGAATGACCCAGTTAGTATCAGTTAGTAGCTTTTCTCGACTGGGTCAAAAATTGATAACATTTTTTTTCTACGTTATCCTGACGTCAATAAATCAATTACAGAAACATCCGAATTTTTTAGAAAAACTCTTACATTTAATTCGAATTTAATGATTTCATTACGTTTTTTTGTAAGGGAGAGTGGGGTGTTGTGAGACAGGTTTTGTTTTTGGACGATAACTTCTTTAAAAGTTAATATTTTTTTTTCTGGAAACATTTTTTGTTTAGCTTATTCAATTACCTAACAACCTGCGATGACATTTTTTTGAAATTCAAAACATTTAAGAATTTTCTTGAAGCCTGAAAAAAAGATTGGAATTTTGGATTTTAAAAAATTATGGGGTGTTGTGAGACACTACTATAAATATAACAAAATGGAATTTTTTGCTTAAAGTCCTTATTGAAATAGGAAAAAAATTAAAATACAGATAAGAAAAATTGTTCGCGTTAATCTGATTCGGCTAACTGTTAAAATGTCCGGTTTTCATTTTGGCATACTGCAGATGAACAGTTCGATCACATTTATTGCAACTAATGAAATTGTTTTCGTCCGGACTGATTTTAGAATGTAAGTCGTGCATGCGTATAGTACGGACTAAACGTATTCATGAGATTTCACTCTCCCTTGGCGAATCCAAAAAAAAAAAAAAAAAAAAAACTCTTTGGCACGTTTGCCCTGCAAAAGATGCAAAAGTATAAATCTTCATCATCTAATGACAAAACTCTTTCCGGTACGTATTTTGTATGATGACCACGCTTTGCTGGTTCCTTAAGCGATTTTTTTTGTTTTAGTTTTTTTTTCATTCTTATGGTCGGATTTTTTCCTCAATAATACCACATTCTTGGAATTTGTAAATACGGTTGCATACATAGGCTTCCGGCCGCGTTTTGATTTTTGGAATAGGGGATCAAACTTCAGAGGACTAACCTTCTCTAGTGCACTGCTCAGCTCAGACGCCTTGAAAAACCAATTTAATTTGTAAAATATTGGAAAAACTGGTTTTCTGCCTGTTTTGACACTTTGCTATGCAACAAAATCAACTAAATTATCATTTGAAGCCTATGCGGAAAAAATTGTGTCTTCAACTTTTCGATATAACGGGTTGCATATACTCTAGATATATAATTATCTAAAAAAATTATAATTTTGAAAATTATATGATTTGCAGACAACTCGAAAACAATTCTTTTTTATGGCAATTTCTTTGATGGCTGCCACTAGGTGGATGGATGCCACATTTCCTTTTGGCTTTGGCGAAACTTTATATGCATTTGGTGGCATGATGACTATAAAAATAATGAAATAAAAACAAAAATGAACTGTCTCACAACACCCCATATTTACTGTCTCACGACACCCCATATTCGACATTTTCAAATGGCCACTGCACCATCATCACCCGCAATTTTTTTTGCAAAATCACTTCGGTGGGCTTGAAGGCAATGAAAGAGATATCATTTTAATAAATATTTACCTTCACGTTTGATTGGCAATATTTCTGGAAATTCCACAAAGGCAAACTGCACAAAAAACTTTTTAGAGTGCGATCAAAACTCAAAATTGTTACAGACACTAGGAACACGTGTCAATGCGATGAGTGCACATAATAAGTGAGATCCCATTGAGAAAATATCTTACAGTTGTTGTGAGCATTCATAACATTACCACTATGTCAGATATTGACGTGTCTCACAACACCCCATGTCTCACAACACCCCACTCTCCCCTACTTGTAAATGAATATATAACAAAAGCAAAGAATACATTTTTATAATTTTTTTGACTTTAAAACATTTGTTTGTTATTTGGCCTTCGGCCGATTATTTACATTTTGCCGAAGAATCGGCTTCGGCTTCGGCAAAAATTCACATTCGGTCGGATACTAGTTATTACTAATACACGTATGTAAAGTTTATATTAAGATGGTGCTTTATTAAGAACAAAAAGCTCTAATTCTAGCTTTTTACAAAAATAAAATAAGCGAACGACAGATTGCTATTAAAGTAGGTACAAATGAATGGAGTGTAAGAAATGCGATCAAAAATTATGAAGAATTTGCCTCCATGGCCCATAAAAAGGGAAGCAGACGACCCAAAAAGACAACAGAAAGAGATGATCGTCAAATTAGAAGATTATGTGATTCAGATCGATTCCAACATGCTGGACTAATTAATAAAATGTTTCACACGATGACTCAAAAAAAAATTTATGACAGAACTGTTCACAGGCGGCTTGACAGCATGGGTCTTAGAGAGCGGCGCCTAGCCAAAAAACCTTTGCAAAAACAAAGGTTAGAATGAGCTAAATCTTATAAAAGTTGGTCTGAAATGGACTGGGCGCAAGCTATATTTTCAAAAGAAATGAATCTAAATTTAATCTCTTCGGAGCAGACGGAAATGCCATTGTGCGCCGCAGAAAGAGCGAATGATTTTCTGAAAAATAAAACAGCGAAAAATATCTGTTCAAACCGGTTTAGCATAATTTTTCAAATTTCGAAAAAGAATGTATTTTATGATGAAGTTTATACATTCTAATAATATGAATGGGTTTTTTACAATCATTATTCTTAATTTTGTTTTATTATCATACACAAAATATTCATTTTTACATGATTTTCAGAGATGAGTTCAGTGCAAGGGTTTTTTGGCGGCAAGTGTATTTTAAATTTCTTTATTTGCTTTATCATTTAAAAAAACATTGATTGATATAATATTTATTTAAAATTATATTGATTAAGAAATATGAGCAAACCTTGATGCAATAAACCAGGTGGCATTGACAGCTGCTTATTTTCCCATCAGAGGGCTGATGTCAAAAACCGCTGTTAAAGCAAAACAGTTACTGGCCACATTCAGCCAAGCCAACTGTTATGGCTAGGGTTGCCAACTCTGAAAAGTACAAAATCGGGACGGAGCCATCAAAAATGCGGGACTTGGCTGAAAAATGCGGGACAACATTAGAATTTTTCATTTTATTAAATATTTCCTTTTATTCTTTGAGAAATAAAGGGTATCAACGATGCCTTTACATCATCGCTTGGTTACTTGATATTGTTTAGATCTCTTTCCAACTCTTGCCCAATTCATGAAAAAACCAAAAAATAAATCCAAATCGTTTTAATAAATAAAATGTATGAAAAATAAATGATATAGCCTGTTTCAAAAGAGAAGAACATTTTCGCGCATGTTTGAGAATAAGAAAATAATTTAGAGAGTGTTCTTCATTCTGATTGGTCGACATTAAAAATAAAATTGAATATTCTCTGAGCAGAAAAATAAATGAAAAAAATTAATGTATATTCCTGAATTTTGTTGATCATCGCAACTGCGCTGCGGAAGTACTGAATTTTATTTTTCAAAATCAACCAAAGTTAAAAAAAAATGTGCGTGAAAAAATATTTTGTCATCCGTAATTTCACTTCACAATTTTTTCTTGAGAAAATAATTTATTTTTTATTTTATTTTTATTTTATTTCTCTTTCAAGATGCAGATTGCTGCAGGCCGTCGGTGCAACATCGTACTTGTGCGATCATTTGTTCTAAATGTTTGCGTATTTAAATATTAAGAAAAACAGTAAAAAAACATTAAAAAACAGCATAAAGTTCAGCGAACAGTATAAAAAGAGCAGGAATCTACGCTCTAAAAAATTTTCTGCATCGAAAATGAAACTAAAAAATGTTCTTCTCTTTTGAAACGAGCTATAAATTTATTTTGATAATAAAATTAAACAGTTTAGGAAACTGTGTTTCATATCGAATTGGTAATTTTAATACAAACAATCTTAAGTTCTTAAATGCGGGACAAACGGTGTCCCGCAAGGGGTCATCGCGGGACGCTAAAAAATTAGCTGAAATGCGGGACGTCCCGCGAAATCCGGGACAGTTGGGAACTCTAGTTATGGCAGTGTACCTAGGTGAGCGATGTTTTCTCTGAATGTGTTGCTACGTGAAGCGTCATAAAAGTTGTAATGAAAGGATATGTGCTAAATAGCTTTTCACAAAAATTATCCTTAGAGAATATTAAATGTGCATATTTTAACTTTTAGGAACTAAACTAATATCTAATATTGCACTGCACTCGAAAAGAATCACATTAAAATTTAAAATACTTTACTATATGTTGTAAATTTTTGACTGTAAACCACATTAGCTGAATATATAATTGCATTTTTTCAAAACAAACATAAGAACAATGAGGATATAGAAATATTAAATGTATTGGATATTCAATGCTAGCATTTAGGAATTACAAATCAAATCTAAGATGGAAGCAGAAGTTGACCGTGATTTTTTTATTAACGATTTGAACGAAAGATGAAAACACGAATAATAACTTATTTAGTATTGATTTTTTGGAAAACCAAAATTATAATCGATACAGTTCAAATGGAAAGGTATCATGTCGATACGCCGAATATAAAAACTTATTATTTTTTAAAGAAAGAAACGAAGAAATTAAGTGCTTTTAAGACGAAAAAGAGGTGCTTAAATGCAGAGGCGTAGCGAACATAGCTGGCGCCCGAAGCTTCTAATGATCAATTGTGTTGTGTGTGTTATTAAATGTTTGCACACAATTGACCGAGAACTGGACCTACATGTTTTATGCCGACTCCAAACGGCTAGGGTTCATGTTCTCAGGAAGCTTTACATAGCATTATTTACTCTCTGAGGTTTGCCATTGTCTGCAGAGAGGTGGTGACCGATCAGAAAAATTTTTTAATTGAAAAAAACTTTTCGCCGCGGCTGGGGATCGAACCCGGGCTCCGAGCATGCTACGCCACATACTTAACCTGCATGCACGGTCACCACGTTTCTACAACTCAATGTTTAAAAATCATTTCCTTCAAATGTTGCCCACGACTAGCTCTTTAATAGTCCATTCAGTGGATTCAAGTTTCGACAACTCTTTCGAGCATATCGGCCGGTATTTCTTGAACAACACGAGTTCTTCAGAACACTCTCTATTGAGATTGCCTATTATATTGCAACTATCGGAACGAAGAACGTTTGAAAAGGTCCGAAGCCAGAGCTCTGGCCGCATCAAAAGAAGTAAGAACTGCCCGAAGAAGACAAAGAGCCGCTGAGTCCTCTTTTTTTTGAAGAATAGGAAAGCGTTTTTTATGGGGCTGGCATTGCAGATTGATATATGTAAGTATTTCACAAAAAAAAAATGTTTTATTGCCTAAAATATTCTTTGAGTTTTTTCAAAATCTCGTAATTTGAACTTCGAAGTCACTTTTCTCCGGTTCTACCGCGCCGGTTTTGATGAAACCAAGTGCAATCGACGGAGAATTGTCAACATTCTGATCTACTTCAATCACAATTTTAAACAATTTTTACTATTTTTTTTTACACAAAACTGCAAAAAAAAAGACCCAAAATCGGTTTTTCATTTTTCAATGACCGCCATTTTGTAAAAAATAATCGCAAAATTATGATTGAGGCAAGGACTAGGAACCAGAATTACATCTGTACCGAATCTAACGCCGTTTACTTTTTCTATTTCAGATGATCCTAAGTCGAGTTACCTTTTTTTTCGACGAACAAGTCCGACAACTTTTTTAACAACCCTCGTACAAAGAAAAAACATTTTTTATTTAATTTAATACATATGTTCTTGAAACAATAAAAATAACAGAATTGCAATAATTCTTTGCGTTTTCAAATGAGAAGTTTCTTAAAAAGGATTCAAAAACAGCCTTCCAACCAGGAATACTCCCTTAAAGACAAGAATTTCCACTTGGAAGATAGTGGTATACGTACTGAAAGACGTCATAGAAGTCGAAATGTTTACTCTTCCTAATAAATCAAAAATTTAGGAATAATATTGAACGTTGGTTTTTACAAAAATCTTGGCATACACTCCATGTCAGCAGAATAGGTTCGCTGTTTCAATGGTATAAAAAAGATTTTTCACCCCAAATGAACATAGCAGAGAACTTGTTGTTGTTGTATTCTTTTAAAAGTTTCATTATAAAAAATTACGTAAAGCAAAATTTTAAATAAAGCAACCATTCATTTTCTGTTGTTGTTTAAGCTTTATCATAACAAAATTATGCACTTTTTCGTGCGTCATTAGAATAAGTTCATCACATTCATTTGAAGAAATCGAAATTAAAAACTATGATATTTTATCTCAACTTACTTTTTTTGTTAAATTAAATAATTTTTTATAATGAGTGTGACACTCGTTAATTAATATAGTTTGAAAAATACGGTTTGGAATTGAATCATAAAGTTATTTCAAATAGTTCAATGAAATTTAACTCCAAGCCAATTTAATGGAACAAATGAGTGACTCTGGGTCTTCAAACTGTTTACCGGATTCGTACACATTCCAAAATAACCAACCAAAAACATTTTCAATTATGTTTAGGTTCGAAGAGTATGCAGTCCATTATATTAGTTGAATTCATTATATTAGTCACTGATCCAGCTTGTAACGGTACGTGCCGCATGAATAGGAGCGTTATTATGTTGGTAAATCCTTTCCAAGGGTCCAAACATATTTTGAAACCTTGGGAAATCTTATTCTAGTATCGCTTTATACACATTTCCCGTCATTCTGCTTGTTGGAAATTTCAGCTCAACAGTTTCAAAATATGATATGGGGGGATATAGCCCCTAAACAATTACACCACTGGCTATGGTGACGAGTTAAAAAAGTTTCTTCTTCCGTTATTATAAAAGTAATAGTTAAAATCAGCTGGTCCATCAAAATTAAACTTCTTTTCGTCGAAGAAAACTACCTACTGCCATCCACTCTTCCAAATGATTTGATTCTTACAAAAATTCAACCGATTTTTCTGCCGTTCAGGATTAAGTTGTAGTTTTTTCTTAATATTATGTCTTCTTAGGTGCAGAGCACTATAATTAACCGTCGCACGATTGAAAGACTGGCGTTTTCCGCAGCTTAATGACTGATTTTTGTCGCCGTTAGAAGCTTATCGAATAACTGCTCTCTTATCTGCAGATCATGCGGCCGAATATCTACACCTTTTCATGTTTTTTCCATAGTCGGTTTTATTTCTAAGAAAATTGCATAATGCGTTTTGACTTCGTCCGATTTGGCTAGCGATTTCATAAGTACTTAGGTTTTGTTTCTTGTACACCTCAATTTTAATCTTTTTCTTCGTATTTTAAGCTTTTCCGGGTCCCATTTTGCCATAATATACTCTAAGCACTTTTATAAATTTTTATTAATACCAATTTTTATGGTATTAATTATTTTCACTGTGAACCTATTCTAATGACGCATCAAAGAGTGCATGATTTTGTAATGACAAAGCTAAAACACCAATAGAAAATTGACGGTACCTTAATTTACAATTTCTCTTTTCATAATAAAACACTTCAGAAAATGCAACAGTAATTAGTTTTCTGTTATGCTCTTTTTGTGAGAAAAAAATAATATTATCTCATTGAAACAGTGAACCTATTTTGCTAACGTGGAGTGTAAAAAAAATATTTGATTTAAGGATTTATAGCCCGTTTCAAAAGAGAATAACATTTTCGCGCATGTATAAGAATAAGAAAATAATTTTGAGAGCATTCTTCATTCTCATTGGTCGACATTAAAAAAAAAAATTTTATATTCTCTGAGCAGAAAAATAAATGAAAAAAAATTAATGTATATTCCAGAATTTTGTTGTTCATCGCAACTGCGCTGCGGAAGTACTGAATTTTATTTTTCAAAATCAACCGATCAAAATTGAAAAAAAAGGGGGCGTCAAAAAATAATTTGTTAGCCCAAATTTCACTTCACAGTTTTTTCTTGAGAAAATAATTTTTTATGTAATTTGTATTTGATTTCTCTCTCAAGATGCAGGTTGCTGCAGGCCGTCGGTGCTTGTGCGATCATTTGTTCTGAATGTTTGCGCATTTAAATATATATAAAAAAATAGTAAAAAACAGTCAAAATAAGCATAAAGTTCAGCGAACAGTACAAAAAGAGCAAGAAATTACGCTCTAAAAAATTTTCTAGCTGTAAAAATAATTTCTCACTGCGCATCGAAAAATGAAACTAAAAAATGTTCTTCTCTTTTGAAACGGGCTATACTTTTATTTTTTACTAAAATAAAATGTAAATACTCTCATGTTGTTGCTTATTATAAATTCTTATGGTAGCTTTTTAGAAAATTTAAAAAATAAAAATAAGTTGATGCTTTAGTTTTTTCTGACACTGTCTGTTGCATTAGTTGTCAATGAGTTGGTTTAATTAGTAGCATGATCTCAATAAAATCGAACAAGTGCAGAATTGGTTAATCTTGTCATGATGTCAGCAACGCTTAAACATAAAAAGCTATAAATCAGCGCTTTTGTTAAACATTCCTGTACTCGAATTTCATGTTTATACATAAAGTTTGAGCTGTAACATGATCTAATGATATATGAAAATATCGAAAATGTTCAAATTTAAAAAAGCAATAAAATAGACAACATAAATTTTAAAGTTTACTTTCGACTTTGAGTCAAACTCTTTATATGCTGGATAATTATTAAATTGCTAAAGACAAGAGTCAAAAATCATATTTTATCATTTAACTTGTAGTTGTTATAAACTTTCAAATGGAATATAGAACATTGATTACACATTTGAAGTCACAGAAAGCGTTCAGAAATACTGCCAATTAAATACAGGTGAATGTTTACTAAGAAAAGAAAAAAAAAGAACGTCTACAACTGCTTGTACATGTCCTTGAACTTTGTAACACGCTATATCTTAAATGCCATGCACGTTAGTACATACAATAGTTAAGCTGTCTGGAAACTCTAGCCTTATTTTTACTCTAGAAACTAATAAAAATCACACTCAATCGATAGTCGTCAACAAATGAGTGCGTTTTATACGCAATTATATATATGACGTTATCTAAAGTATGAGTGAATAAAGTCAAGCTTTCTGTTTTAATTCAGTCCATTACCTCTACTAACAACTTCCTTCTCTGTTGAATGTTGAACGAACTGACAGTTAATTGTGCCCTTGGTTTTTTTTTTTTGTAATACACCAAAGTTGGTCAAATTGATAATTTTACATAATCGACGCTCTTTTGATGTTTAGCTCTTATTTGAGGGTGCATCGAAAAACGTGAATACATGTCAGTTAAAAACTTTGACATCTTCAGCTGACAATTGTTTTCATAGACATCATCTCATTTGTTACTATTTGTCTACTTTTGGTTATTTACTATGCATACATTTAAAACTAAATCCAATTTTTCAAGTTTAATCGATGGCATCTTACTTTCCTAAATTTTATTACATTTTTTGTTGTTATTATTATTAGTTTTGGTCATGCTTTATGCACTCGGCAGGCGTATTTGCAGTCCAAGTTGCTACAAATAGTGCTGTCAAGTGTGACTTTTTTTTGGATTTTCATGGATGTTTTGTTTTTTTTTTTATGGTACACTTTAATTTACAGTGAGTCATCAAATGCTACAATAGTAAGCTTTGAAACATATTCCATAGGTGATAATTGTTTCGGCGTTAAGAAATTATATATCTTCTGCACGATTTAGAGTAAATTATACATACGCCAAATACTGTTGGAGGGAGACTATTAAGAAAAGTTGAATTTTAAGCTTTACATAAGTTTAAAAGAGATAATTTAATAACATAGTTAGTTGTGAGATAAGGTAATGAAACAAATTTATAACATTGAAAAATAAAGACTAAACGGCGTGGAAAACACACCGAGATGGCAGATTATTTTAATTAGAAAAATGCATATTTTAATTTCATAAACTACAACCCTTTAGCTTGTTGGTATTGAACACAAGCTAAGCTGGTCATTTTTTCTCGCATTTCTGTACACTCAAAAAAAAAAAATCTGCTACTGAAGATTTCAAAAACTGCTCCTTTTCAAAAACGTTGAGAAGTTTCTTGATAACTCGAAAATGATATAATTATATGAATTTTTATTAATTTTACTATTGGTCAGTCAGTGGCGTAGATAACTTTTGGTTCTGAGAGGGGTCCGCACAAAGTAATGATCTGACATACGCTTAGTTTAGGCATAAAATTCTTTGGAGAGTACCCTCCCCACTAATATTTCTTGACAAGTAACTTAATAATGCGTGCTACAAATAACTTCTATAAAAAAAACTTGATCTGCATCTCTAATGGTAAAAGCTAGTCGCTTTTGAGTTTTATCCTTAAAATTACTAACAATTTTTTTCAAAAAACTCTTATAACATAATTGCCTTACAACTTTTAAAATGCCAGTAAAAGGAGAATGTCGACCAGAAAATTTTTCTTGAAAAATTTAGCGATAAAGATTTTTTGGTACTCACTTTTTTTTAATCATGTCAGTTTTGGTTTTTTAAAGGTAAAAAAGGAACAAAAATATCTTTACCGAATAATTTTTACATGAAAAGTTTTTAAAGTAAGAAGGCGGGCGCGTAAATCACATGATATCAAATACACGATTGCCAACGAGTGCCATTTTTTTCAAAATTTTTGACTCGTCCACAATTTTAAACCAATCGAATTTTATTTGTACAAAGTATTTCGTTAATGTATTTTAGTTGAAGTATTAAAGTATTTCCGTATTATGGCAGTATAAATGACATTGTCAACTCGATTGACGACATTGTGTCGACGTTAAACGGTTCGCAGTGGTAAAACACTGGTTTTCAAACCACATTTAGTTTTTTTATTAAATCAATCTATCGGTTAGAATTGCTTATAATAAGCGTCGAAATTTTAAATAAAAGCAATTGTAACTATAGTTATACCAAATAACACTCTGTGCCATGACTTTTGTTATTTGTATACCAAGTTTTTTCTTATCTCAAAATTCTTTCCATAATTGCATACATCTTGTAGCTTTATAGAATCAATTGACAACAGCTTTTTTATTTGATAATATTTTAATTGTTCTGGGGGGGGGGTCCGGAACCATGGACTATCCTCATACCTACGCCACTGGTCATAGTATAACAAATAAATAAGGTGACTGCAGAGCTGAAAGTCGAAAGTCAGAATTGCTGAAGGAAATAGAATGACAAAACGACATATCAAATGATTTGTATTGATTTTGTCAATTATTTCTCTGAGAGAGAGAGAGAGAGAGAGAGTATTGATAATCATGCAATTACCTTGTTCATTCTACCATTCTATTGGCTTTTAAAAAAAGATTTGTTTTTGCCTGTTTTTTAAGTATAAAGTACAATGAATTCCTGGCGTTCATTTTATGAGGCCTTACAAAAAAAGAATATTTTTTATCCGTGTTTTATGAGGACTCATTATTAAACAGTCTTTAATATGATTGTTATACGATGGCTCAAAAATAAGAATCTTTAAGCAGTCATTATTGTATATCCTTTATAAGATTATTCATAAAAGAGACTCATTAAAATGTACTAAATAGAACGGAAATATATGTATATTGTTCATAACGAAGCCTAATAAAAAGATCATATATTGCATGATATAAGCGTATTTATTAAAAAGACTCATTAGAGAGTCTCATGTACAAGTGTTTCATGATAAATATTTTAACAGTTTTAGTACGTTTTTAACCGTTGTTGCAAATTGCAAAAGATAGAGTAACCTATAAGAAAAAAAAATAAAATATTCACTTCTTTCTTTCATTTTAAGGATTTCATAAAACATATTTAAAATTTAACAAATATAATTTTTTATATTTTGTTATTTAATAAACTAAAAAATACTTTCCTTCAAAATAAGCCATTTTTTCCTCAAAAAAATTTAAACTGGGTTTTTCATTCTTATGTTATTTTTTTAATAACTGATTTAATTAAAAATAAATTAAATTAATTTAATTTGTAAAAAATAAAAACAAAAAATTTTGCACACATGTAGTTCTTATAAAAAATACCATAAATATGATATTTTTATGAATCTATTTTTATAGTTAATAAGTGATATTTATTTTCATGAGCTGTCATTATATCAAATCCAATATATTTGACAAAAAAAACATATATTCGACTCTATATAACCTTTATTTTAAGCTTCTGAAAATATTTTCTGAGATTTTATTAACATCACATCAATGTCTAAATTTTGTGATTTAAAAAGAGCATTTTTTAGACTTTAAATAGTCCTTAACATGAGTTTTCTTAAAAGAGCATTTAATATGCGTCTCAAGAGTCTTAAATGTGGTTATTAAAATAATAAAGTATATGAGTTCTAAAAGAGTCTAAATTATGAGTCTTTAAAGAGCATTAAATATGATTCTTAAGTCATTATTTTGAGTCCAAAAAGAGACATAAAAAATTAATTATTTTGAATCATGCCTTGAAACCCACAATCTACGAAAATGTACTCAAAAAAAAGTCTTTATTTAGCGCATTATCACAATAAAATCTCATTTATATGAGTCTTAAAAGTCATAGTATTTGCTGTGGTGTAAATTTAAATCAAAAGTTAAATAAGTTCAAAAATATAATAAAATATCATAATTAAATATTTCTGGAAATATTTCTAAAAAAAAACATAACAAATACATGTCGTATTTTTTAAGAGTCTCTCAAATGTTAGCTTTTAATAGATTAGAAATTAGAAATTGTATTAACAATTGTATAGCGAGTTTTTTATTTTCTTTTCATCACATAGAAAGTGAATTTATGTCCAGAATATCGCCGTATTCAAAACATTTTTTTGATATTGAACCTAACAATTGAATAAAGTTGGTCACCTTTGTTTCAGCACCCAGTTTATTTATGTGGTTTTGACTTTTTCTATACTATTGCTAGTTGCTATCTCCAATGCATTACCTCATTTTGCAAAATGTTGATAATTCTTATCATAAACATTTTCGTCACAATATAAAAATATGTTTTAACCCTATCAGTAATCACTCTTCATACAGAAAATGCACAACTAATTAATGCTATAAAAATTGATACTTATATCATATCATATATGTATACGTATATGTAAAGTAATACTGAGGAATAAGTCTGATTTTTATATTAATCTTAGAGGTGTGCTTATTTTTTTCATATTTGTTGGTGCTAAAATGATTCAACAGCATAGTAGAAAGGAATAGCTTATTATGTAAGCTTATCGGCAACAAGTTATCAGCAGCAGGCTGACAATAATGGCTACAAATAGTTACTTTAAAATTGTTGCATAACACTAAAAATATGAAGAAATAGAAATTAGCAGAAAAAAAAGAAAATAATACAAAAAATAACAGAAGTAGAAGAGCTTGTTCGAGTGCTTATCTTTGGAGCATGTAGAGTCTAGAACAATTGCGGCTTTTACAGGGTTCAGCTCTTTTTATCAGTTAGCATGGCTCTTCATGCCAAAATCGTTAAGCAACACACTATGACTTTATGGATGACTTTTTTTGGCACTTGGGATGTCATTTATATTTAAGGCACCGTTCTTAATGCTTTACGCCGAACTACATTATAACTTTTTGATATATAATGATATGCAATGCCCCGAGTTTTGCTGGTATTTGGCATTGGACAAAAAAAATTGATTCTTATGTTAGGACTCTTAAGCGGTGATAATTTTAACGGAAAGTAATTTAAAATTAGGAACTTGTACTGTTATGTATTGTTTTTTAGTACTATGCTTCAAATCACCATTAGAAATATATATTAATGGAATTTGAACCTCGAATTTTTAGACTAATTAGTGTCACTTTGTATTAAAAAAGAAAATAAATTATTGAAACATAATTTAACATAAACTTTTACATTTCTTACTTTAATTTTAAAAAATATAATAACTCTTTAGAAGAAAGTCGAAAAAAAATACATATTTTTTCTCCGAGTGTATAAAGATGACTTTTGGAGTTTGCTTTTATAAGATTTCTTTTATCAATTTTCTATTTTATCGTGTACGAGTGTGTGTGTTTGTGATCATTTAGATTGTTTTTGTAGATTTCTAGCCACAACTAAAGCGATACGCCGTGCTTACATAAAACTTGTTTTATTCTCTTTTTAGCTTTATTGAAATGCTTGTTAACTGGGTCAATTACTATCTGTTACTAAATGCAGAGAAGAGTGCAAAAAAAAATATAAAAACGTTTAGCAACTGAAAAATGTGAATTAGAACACACACACACACACACACACACACACAAAAAGCGAAACTCTCTAACAAATAATAGAGCAGCAACCGTGCGCATCCTTTATTTATAATCTTCTCTTATCCTTTGAAGGAAAATCTCCCAACATTGCAATAGAATATTTTTAATTTACTCACCCTTAACAATGGGCTCCGAGACATTGTTTTGTTCTTCATGTGGTATCATTTCCATTAGACGCGCAATATCCTTGGCCAGCATGTTGTCGACTATATCCAGTAAATGCGGTTTCAATGAGTGGAACTTGGTAAAGTCTTGATGCTGCAGCAAGTCTTGCATTTTTTTGATGTCCGGAAAATCTCCAGGTGAAATTGAATGTTCACGCTGTATGCGATCGTATATCTGGCCTAGGTTCTTGATCAAATCCTTCTTTTTACTATCTTTGCCAAACACGGAAGGCATGTCTTTGCGCAGCTCAGAAATAATAAAGGCGTGCACCTTGGCGAGACGTGCGCGCTTAATTAAATCGTTGAGTTTGCGTAGCGCTGCATTGCGTGGCAGTGATTGCAGATCACGGAAGAGGTCCTGTTCTTCGTCTTCGAATAAACGACGGTTGGCATCGAAGCGTAGTGGTTGATCCCAGAAAGAGCCAATATAAACACGAGCCACTTCTGGCGTCTGCAGCACCTTGCCCAGCGACCACATTAATGCACCGTACACACGCATCAGCTGTTGATGGTCAATCATATCAGCCTTGTTGAGTATAATACGAATCTTGTCATCGTGTCCCTTCAGAGCTTCGATGGAGCGTCTGAACTCATCGGATATATCCAGTTTGTGTGCGTCGAAAAGTAGTATGATACGATCAACACGTTCGGCAAACCATTCTAGTACGCCTGTGAAATCGTAGCCACGGTCAATGCGTTGTTTTTCGCCCGACAGAATGCCAGGTGTATCGACTATTGAGAGCGCATTCAATACAGGCGATGCAACAGTTGAACACTGGAAGCGATTTAGGAAAGCGTTGCCATATTTGCTAAGTGGGCGGAACTGTTTCTTGGGATCGACCACCAGCGCATTGCCCGGTATGACGCCCTCCTTATCGTCGTACATCACAGCTATGAAACGATCTGTAGTTGGCTCAGGACCTATGCGAATGCCAGGAAAGTCCCGCTCCAGTAGATAACGTATAAAGGTAGTCTTACCGGTTGAATACTGGCCCACAAGCAGTATCATTGGCTTCGCATCGAAGTCTGGATCCTCCAATTTGGGCGAGTGAAAGTCATGGAACTGATAGTGTTCCTCCAACGGTAACAGCTTGCTGCGATAGATTTTCTTCAACTCGCCGATAACATTTTCGACCACCTCCTGGTTGGCCTTTTCGCGTTTTAGAAAACTAAACATTTTCCTTAAATTCAACTACCAAGTGTTTTTACCAAAACAAAAAGGGAGGCGTGAGATTTTTTTATATTCTTATTAAAATCTTATTTACGTTGATGATTCACGCAGCATTTATTTTTGGAAAAATTTCGTCACTCCAACAAACCAATTTTTGCAAATCTTTATTTTAATATAAATATCTTATTTTAACACTCTCACTTCTGGTTTTTTGGCCGTCGAATGTTAGTTATATTAGTTTTATGTTAGTTAAATATAGTGTGCTAGATTATTTGTACATTTAATTTCGCGTTCCGTTGTCCAACCACGATTCTACTGAAGCAACTCCCTCAAATGAACAGCGGAAAAAATTCAACGCAGCGAAAGAACAAACGTCATCTGACAGCTATTTTGACATTTAGCAGTGTTGTCGTTGAGTGTAGGAGCATGAGTGTTGTCAACACTAATGTGGTTGCACAAGAAAAGGGCGATTTTAACAAGATTTTCTAAATGTTGTAATATTTTATTATTTTATACAAAATGATGGCACGATAAAGGTTACTGTGGCGCTGCGATATGAAAGTTTTTTTTTGTAGAGAACAACAAACCAAAATGTTTGTCCGAACAAAAAATCGATAACTCAAACATATCAATTTATCAATTTTAGGTAGTCTTATATAATATATATTTTTAAATAACTTGCAATATATGAATAAATCACGGATATTCACGAATCTATAAACAAATCTTGGCGCTTTAGTTATCATTATCTTCCACAAATGATTTGCCACATATATTTAAACACGAAAAAAAATAGTTTTCTCATGGATACGTTATTTTTGAAAATAAAAATCTTTACTTTTTTTCTTTTATTTTCAAATCTTATCGCATAAATTCTTTTATTTATATATATATATATATACTAATTCAAGCCTATCAAATTAAACATGATAAAATTTTCTATATGTTTGCTGAACAAATTTTACATTTGGATGAGGAGTTTTTGCGCTATTAAAATAAATATTTTGAAAAACTTATTTCACTAAAAATGCTAGTCAAAAGTGTCTTTAAAAATTTATAAAATATTGAAAACTTCAAAAAGTGGTAAATTTTAACCTTTTGATTTTAAAAACTAATTTTAATAGAGAAAATAAGCTAAGGCTGAACGAAATTCGTGCTTTACAGTTTTGGTCGAACGTTAAATTCACTTAAAGGAAAATTAAATCATATATATAAAAACAAATACACTTTCGAGTCTTGGTATCTACACTCAAATGCATCTTGAATCAGTAGTATACCAGATATCTCTAAGTATATGCAACTTTATTTGAAAAAATGAAGAAAAACTATTTTTCTTCGAAATTTTTTATGAAAAAGTATCTTTAAAAATTTTTTTGTTGCTAGTTTGTTTTTAGGGATCCCCTAAATCTATAAGAATAAAGTAGTGGGATGCCATTTTCACCAGGGCCCGGCGATGTGTTGACTTTGCCTTATTTTTGTTTGTCATTATAATAATTCGGGGATAAAAGAATCACATGTTTTGAGTCTTTCTGATTCCAAAAAAAATTTGATCATGCCTTTTTTTGCCTTTTTACAACGCTTTCACAAGGTTTCACCAAGTTGTTTCAATCTTTATGGTGGCAACTTTTTTAACGTTTATAGCGACAACTTTTTCTAATTGCATCAAAACATATATTTATTAAGAGTTTCCAAATTGTTTCATTTTGAAGAGTTTCTGATTTCCATTTCGTTGTAACTGCAACTATAATAGCGTTTTATTTTCTCAGAAAAATTTCAAAATTCTGACCTCTGAAACTTAACCGTGTTCATTTCTCGAAAATTTTGATCTTAAAAGTACAAAAAATTTAGAATTTCTTTAGAAGTGGAGAGGGCCACTTCGACGGTTCGAAAAAATTCTGACCCAAATGCTACCAACTGAATAAAGAAAATAAATGACATATGTGGAAAATAGTTATCGTTCCCATAGACAATTTTAAGGAAAGATAGGCGTGTTCGTGGAAGGATTACGCCCAATTTTTGAACACATCGTAGTTTTGGTATAAAATACATACAGACACAATTTTATCACTGTAGGTTAAACATAAGTTTATTTATAAAATTTTAAATTTTTTTGGTTTGTACCGGTGGTAAGCGTGACCATACCAAATTTTATCTCTGTAAGACAAACATAAGCTTATTTATTGAGTTTTCAATTTTTGCATTGTAGGCGTGTCCATGGGCTGATGAAACACATTTCTTAAAAACATCTTCGTTTTGTTATAAAAAACATACGATCCAAATTTTATCTTTCTAGGTTAAACATAAGCTTGTTTATTAGGTTTTAAATATTTGGGTTATATTAGAGTTGGGCCTGTCCATGGGCGAATGACACCCATTTTTTGAAGAATTCTTTATTTTGATATAAAATACATGCACACCCCATTGTATTGTTGTAGGTTAATTATGAGCTTATTTATGCAGTTTTCAATTTTGGCGTTGTTGTATGTAAATATTCAATAGTGCAGATCCTTGGACCCATGTGACCATGGGTATCGACTTTTATCTAATTATCTCAACTTCTTCTTCTTATCCTGTGTTTACGTATAACACACAGACGGACGGACATGAATAGCTCGACTCACGTGGTGACGCTGATCAAGAATATATATACTTTTCCATACCGGACTCGCTTCGTTCTATGCGCTACAAACGTTTGCACAAATTTAATAAACCCTGACCTTTCAGGTTAAGGGTACGAAAACAGGTGATTTTTACACAGTACAATTAACTCTGGCCAAAAAAATACACTCTCAACAAACAATTGTTAGTTCTAACAACAAAATAACAATAATCTTAATTAAAATATTATTAACAATAGTAATTGTTGATTTCTTGTTAGAAATAACATTCAAAATTGTAGGTTTTTCTAGATTAAATTTTGATGGTTGACTTGTCATTTATGAATGTTAAAATGTCAAAAAACTTTTAAACGTCAAGAATTAAATGTCAAAATTTAAGTCACAAAAAATTTAAATAAAAATTATGACAAACAATTTAACATCTAAAAAACTCATTTAAAATAAAAAACTTTATTAAGTCATATTATAGAAATGTTGTTTGATATTAAATATACCGAATATAGTTTGTAGCCTAAGGTTTTATATACCCTTTGAATACATTTTATTGTATTATATTGAGTTCTCGGCTACAGTAAAAAGTTAATATATAGAATATTCCCCCATCAGTAAAGAACAGCCAATGTAATTGGTCGCTATACCAAGTCTTTTTCTCGTACTATTTCATGGTAATCATACTTGTAGTCATTATTGTAGTCTGTCTGTTATAAAATTTGGTAAGTTTCATACTCTAATGCAGGCTTCAAATCTGCGTTTTTGTGTGCCACACGGTGGCCATTTCCACACAAGTTCAATAGTTAAGAAGCAAGTTCGCAAGCTTGGCACACTAGTTGGCTTGTTGACAAAAATTTTTGATTTTCTCTGTTCAACAAAGCAAAAAAAAAAACATTTCTATAGTCATTACGAAACCAGGGTTGTATTGAAACAAGTGTAGTACTATGTGGAGTACATTTTAATGATTTAAGTACGATATGAGAAATGTTTTGTAACTTTTTGTTTTCTATTTGGAAGTACTCTACGTAAATTACATACAGTATACGTGATAACTTTGTTTGGATTTAGTAAAAAAATTTGTTTCGAAAAAAGTAAGCACGTGTGGAAGACTTGGAGAGCATTTTTGCTCTATTTACCCCACACAAAAATAATTTTATTTCGAAGCAATAAATACTTTTTTAAGAGTACATTTCTACTCTTCTCAAATGTAACCCTGTGTGTGCCAAGCAAATTCCGTAATTTGAACGCTCGCTTTCTCGAACACATACAAGCCGCCATATTGTTTGCCACACGAGTTTCAGATGTGAAAGCCATATTAAGTTATGTTCAAACTTTAAAGAGGGATAATCGGTTATTTGTTTAACATGAAGGCAGATCAAACTTCTTAACATATCCACTATTGGTGTATCAAATATTTTATCAAGAATAAATCTCACCGCCTTTTGTCGTTCTTTTTGTACTTTTTTCAACTATGACTCATTAAACATTTATAAAATTGCAGACTGTACATATATAAAATGAATCACAAAAGATTTTTTTTTAATATGGACAACAAAAAACATATATTTCGCTCATAATTTGGACCTAAAACAGTTTGACCTGGCATGAAGGCAAAAAATTGTGGCTCATACATATGAGTCTTGAAACAGTGATAAAGTTTCCTAAGCAATAATACTAGGCTAAAAACAAAAATTTCAAAAAAACATTTCGTTTTCAACGAAAATTTAAATTATAAAATCAACTCTGCAATCTATGCTATTGAGGAACTTTTTTATAGCTTATTGTATTTTGAATAAATCTCTTTTAAAATTGTCCAAAATTATCGAGTAACAACTGACTTTTTCACATAGAATTAATTTATTTTGTGGTGATCTCTTATCAGGGCCTATCGCAGCCAGTATTTTATTCGAGGGATTATTTTGTGTTTCAACACAAAAATATAAAAATAGATTCTTAAAGAAAAGTTATACTAACAGTTCCGCGCCAAATGTAGCTCTTTCGAAATTGTATTTTAAAGTGGATTCGATTCGTTTTTAAATTTCTTTTAAAATCCTTTTTCGATATACCACAACAATTTGGAAGAGATAACAATTTATTAATTTTTGGGAATAGTTTCTTGGTTATGAATTTTGAAAGTTTTAAAAACTTCTGTTATTGTTGTTGGTTTCTGAACTATTTTTGCTGAAATTAATTAATTTTTACTTAATTTAAAAATCTTAAGAAAAAAGTAGCAAAATTCTTGTAGGAGGAACAACTGTTTTCGTACGCAAAATTTTGTTTGGGACTGCTTTTTGATCGACGTCAGTCATGTACATGTAGTTCATCACCTCAAGTATGGGGCCTTGAGGAAATTAATATTTCTCCGGATATAAAAAATAAATTTCGACAATGTATACATTTCAGACAATAATGTTTATTTTAATAACTCGAAATTTTTTCAGTTCCCCGGCGATGGTGTTTTAAAATGCTGAAATGAAACTATATATTTGAGGTTTGAAGTTTTTAACGGTCATTGTTTAAGAATTTGATGTCAAATTTAAAAAAATTCGTTATTAGCCAGGATATGTAATTCATACGATTAGTATTCAAAAAGTGAAATAAAATATATTTAAGGTTGTTTTCTTCTGAATCTATGCATATTCGTAGAAAAGTTTAAAATTTCCTTTTTTACTTTTAAGCAAAATTATGTTTTCAATTCAAAATTTTCCATTTTTTTAGTTAACTTTTGTCTTCACACAATCCAAATGAACCCTGATTGAATTATGGTCTTTCGTATTTCCCTGTTCATTCCAATTCCTTAATTTCGTTCTTTAATCTAATTCTAATCTGACGAAGTTATTGTGATTAAATCTTTTGAGTACCCATTTATCTTCAATTAGATCCAAAGATTCTGTTATCTAATTCGATTCTACATCAATAAGAATGTTTGTTTTTTTCTCTACTCCCTCCCCCACCCTCCACATGCTTACACCCACTCTGTCCACGTAGCTATAATACATATAAATGCCAAATTTCTCGAAAAACGAACTTTATGCTTGTTTCTTAGTTGAGAGCAAATAAAAACAAGCAGCTATTAAGATTGAACGAAAAGACACAATAAAAATTATATTTATTATCATATCTAGTATATATATATATTATTATTATTATTGTTATAACTTTAATTGTTTTTGTTTTTAATTTATTTAATAATTTATTTTTTTATACATATAAATATATGTATATATATATTTAATATTATTGTATATTTATTCCAACATGAGACTTGACTGATTAATTATTTGAATTATAATAATTAGGTAATAATTAAAAAGTAATTCTTAACAAAACAGCACATATAATAATGTAAATAGGTAGGTATTAGGTAGTAATTTTTTTCCATTTAAATATTACAAAGATTGAAGCAATAAATTTGTAATTTTGTTTTGTTTTTGAATTTAATTTTTTGTTTTAATAATAATTATTATCATCATAATTGTTTTCATGCGTGCTCTATAAGTCTGTTCAACAGCAATATCATCATCTAAACATTAGTATCATAATTATCAGCATCATTATAATTATTACCAACATGATCAGCAAGTTAGTTTGGAAGTGGAATTAAGATCTGCACATAGGACTGTGGGAAGTAGCCGGTTCGTCCATTTACCGAACCCTCGTACCAGTTTTCGTCGACTTTATTCAGTAGTGTAATGATGTCATTCTCCTTGAAGCCCAGTTCGCCGGGATTTTCGGGGTCAAAGTCGTAGAGAGCCTGGCAGCAGGGTTGCTGTTGCTTTTGTGGTGTAGCAGCCATGCCCATTGATGGTTTGGCTGGCGAACGCATGGGCGAGGGTAATGGCGAGGCGCCCATGTGTGTGCTGTCAGTCTCGTTGCCGAATCCAGGTGACGAAGTTACATCAAGGTTCAAATCCAACACTGTTTTTGGCACAAATTCGGCTTTGGGGCGAGATTCGGCCTCTTCACGCTTCTCTTGCAGTGTTTCTTGCAGAGTTTTTAATATATCGGCACACTGTGTATGGAACTCGAATAAAGCCTCGCAAAAGGTAACCAATTGCGACACTTGCTCCGTATCGTTCTCCAACAAGTTGAACATGCCCATTTGTGCCAAATGCAGTGACTCTTCAAACTTCTCTTCGGCGCCACGTATCTCATCGTCCTTGGCCTGACGTCGACGTTTGCAATCGAAGTCTAATCGACGACCTTGTAGTTTTTTTCGATGATGCATAACTTCCTTGAGATCTTTGGTCTGCAAGTGATGCAGTGGCTCTAAGAAGTTTTGCTTGATGTTGTCATCTAGCGAATATTTAACGTCTGCCATTTGGCGCAGTGCTTCCCCGAACTCTACCATGGCCTGGGCGAACACGCTATTGTCCTCACCGAGCTTCTTACCGTAAGTAAGCATGCATTCAGCGAG
Source organism: Tetanocera ferruginea (assembly GCA_958299015.1). NCBI lineage: Eukaryota > Metazoa > Arthropoda > Insecta > Diptera > Sciomyzidae > Tetanocera > Tetanocera ferruginea. Next base: position 112,502,717 of record OY282642.1, on the reverse strand, counting down.
GAGGCCTTCTGGCTGTGGATACGTGTTCGTCTTGGCCTGGCCAGAGAGTTTGGAGATGCCCTTCACCGCAGCCATTTTCGCGCGTGCCGTTGGATTCGGTTGTAGGAATTCCTTTGTCTTCAATTGCAGTTCCTCCACCAGCTCTACGGTGACATCCGTCTTACGTTCCATTTCCATAAAGTCCATGTCCAGTTTGGTGCCCTCTGCACCACCCATTTTTTCTGTTACATACTGATTTGCTTTGTTGATCTGTTTCTTCAGCCCCGCAAACGCCATTTCAGCAGCTCTGTATTAATCTATCACGAATTTAGTAAAATATAGGAATCAAACGACAAGCAAATCAATAATATTACAGATTTTCCTTTCCTTTTAGTTTTTCCTCGAGTTTCTTGAAGAGGACAGCAAATCGATATTGATAATTCTTCCACTGCGATTGAGTATGGAATGTCTTCGTGCGTTTGTCTATTCACAGTGAGTATAACAGCGAGAAATACGCAAACTCAATATTGAAGAAATTTGACAGCAATGCGTGAAAGTGAGCAGATATCAGTAGCTAATTCACCTATTTCATTTCACTTTCTCGCAACGTATGTTCAGTGTTTGGTGACAGTGGTTAAATAAGGTCGGTATAGAAGTATCAATACCATGGTTGCAAATAACATAGTAAACGTTAAACGGCCTGACATATTGTCATCCTATTCTATAATGACATATTGACGCATTATATGATATCAAAATTAAAAAAATCTATATTTATAAGTTTAAACTATGCACTATTGTGAAAAAACTAAAGAATTCAACTCGAAATTTTATAAAAAGTGACTTTTTTTATTTAAAGACAACAAGTTGACTAATAATGAAGCATATTTTTAAATAACCACGCGTACTAAGTAAGGGGTATATTAATTTCGTCATGACGTGTGAAACGCCCATAAGAAGGCATGGTAGGAATAGAAGAGTATATATATTCCTGATCAGCTCATCACTTGAGTTGATTTAGCCATGTCCGTCTGTTTGTCCGTTTGCCTGTCTGTCGACACGATTACAGCAATTTCAAATAATCTAAATGTAATATGATTAAATATTTGAGCTTCTTTCTAAAAAGCAAAGATCAAGTTAGAGAATGGGCTAAATCGAAAGAAAATCACGCCTACCTCCCATACAACCACAACAATTAAAATTCTATAAAAGGGCTTCTATTTTAGCTATACATCTCAAACTCGGTATATGTGTATTTTTTGTCAAAGTTGAGGTGCGTTAGAAAAATGGGCGTCATTCACTCTTCAACAAGCCCACCTCACATACAACCCCAAAATTAAAAACAATATAAAGAGGCTTCTATCAAAACTACAAAAATTAAATTGGTTATTAATTAATTTTATAGTAAACCTAAGACGTGTTAGAATAAAGGGCGTCATCCAAGCACGAATACGCCCAGCTCCCATACAACCCCAAAATTGAAAATTCCATAAATAGGCTTCTCTTTAAGCTACAATAAATTCATATTCATAAATTCATTCATAAATTCATATAAGGAATGATTTGTCGTATTGAATAAGCGGTTTACACTTTTTTCTTTTTTAATTTTTAAATGAACGGTTTTCGATTTTCGACTTTTGCTCCCATTTTTTTTATAACCTTTGTTAAAGCCCTTATAATACTAGCTTTTTTCTGTATTTTTGTTTTTACCTCGAAAGAGCGCGGATGGAGAGACAAGAAAAAAGTTATCAGTTATCAAAAAAATGTAAACAACATAGCATTTTGAAGAATTCGTAAAGTAAATCTAAAGAAACACAAAACATAATTTAAAAAAGTTCACTTTCTCAATTTTTCAGCTGCTAGTGGCTTAAAAATTAAAATTTTGTTATTTTCTCTGCTATTCAACTTGACATTTCAGGATTTTTTACAACTACTTTTCACACTTATTGAAAATATATCTGCTTTTTGATGTGCTGCTCAGTTTAGATTTTAAAGTTCTTAAAAATAGAAAAAAAAAATATTATATGGGCTAAAGCATCTTTAAAATTTGGTTTTGGCTGCGGTTCAAGGCAAGTGAAATTTGCTTTTTCAGAGTTGGCTAGGTTATCCAACAAACGCTTTTTTTTCAAAATTGGCTGCGTGTATTCATGGACGGTCATCATGTTTTCATGAACATGTTTTCGAAAACAATAACCTACTTCAAAAAACCTAAATTTTGAAGGAATAATCGACTAGTCGACTACTCGACAATCCATCCCTATGACATATTAATATGCCTATTACGGTTCACAGCAATAAACTGTTGTGTCTTCTATCGAGTAGACACAACAGTCAAGAAGAAACAGCAGTTTTGAGCTATTATGGTTTTCAACAATACTTTGCTGTTATTTTTGATTGTGGAACGTATGTAGAATTTGGTGCTTTGACTGTTCGCTGCTAAAAAATAAAAATAACAATTTTTAATTTTAATTTGAAAAAGTTGCAAATAAAAAAAAAATTAAGAACGCGTTGGGCATTCTTTTTTGCATATATATTAAAAAGTGACGTGAACACGATGTACCAACTGTTGTGTATCATAATAAATGTATTGAAGACACAGTATTCCCAGCTAGACAGGTAACCGTGACATACGGCGTATGTTTGGCATACGCGTCACGACTTTGACGTTATTTTCATATAAAGCACAAAAGTTAGCTTAAACAAAGTTTAAAATGCCTTAACTTAAGTTTAAAATTGTACGCCGATAATTTATCTCAAAAAAATCTAAGTTAAACTTGGTTTAAGTTTAAATGTAAGCCGAAACCGAAAATTTGGCTGAAACCGAAATCGAAATTCGGCCATTTTTGTAATATTCGACCGAAACCGAAACTGAATGTCTACATGAACATTTTTTTTTAATACATTTTATTTTATTTTAATTTTTTGTTAAAATCTTACAAAAAAAGAAGCTGGAAGGTTCGTGGTTTTATCCACAACCCATAATATCAGCTAATAAAGATTTAAAAAGCAAAATCCCGCTTTTTTGAATTTTTAAGCTTAATGTTAAATTTTTAATATTTTGTTAATATTTTTTAGACGTTCTTAATGACAATATTTCAAAATAATTTTATTGCCGCTCAAATTTTACAAGCAGCGCCATCTTTTGATAAGTAGAATTTTTTTCATAGTTCAGTTTAAAACTTAAAACAGAGTTTAAGTATACTGCTGATAAATATCAGATTAGTTACGAAAATTATTTTATTTATGTTTAAAATTTAAACTCTGCTTACAAAACCTAAGAATTTAAACTTTGGAGATCAGTTAACGGGACTAACAACAGATAAAAATGTGTTCACATTATCTGAGCTTCATTGTTTGACAGATCATATGAACAGTTGTATGATTTATCATATAGTCTGATAGCCTAGACACATTGACTGCGGCTGCAGCATTGCGTCAAACGTCAATTTTTTTTACATGCTTTTCTTATGGAGGTGAATGTGGTGAAAATGTTGCAACGACAATGCGTCATTGCAGTAATGTTGCTGTCGTCGATTTAGAACTTTTTCTATTTTGACGTGCGACAAGAGTAAGAACATCGGCATTTGCTAATGTTTTCGTTTAATTTCGTGCTTTTTTTGTGTTTTTTATTGTTCATTCTCATTGTGTTTGTATTAAATGTTTGTTTTTAAATGATAATTCGATGTTAATTATAAAAATATATGAAAATAAGGCTTATCGCGCTGCATTCAAATTAATCAAGTCGTAGACAACATGCCAACATTTTCGTTTTCACCTCGTGTTGTTGTGTTGCAGCCGCAGTCAATGTGTCTAGGCTATGAAGTGGCTTTATCTTCCTATTTCAAATAGTAAAAGATTAGGTTCCGCTGCAACTCTGTTCTGATAAGAAAAATACTACTTAAAAAAATAATTAACACATCGGAAACTCTGATATCGGTAAAAGCGCAAACGTTTGCAAATTCAAAAATTTATTCGACTGTTCTGCTTCATTCTTAATTCTGAAATATAAAAATTAATTGGAAAATCACAATTAAAACATGGGCGATTTCAAACCATTTTACCGTTTAACTTTTCAAGATTATAAAGAATCTGCGAGTGGAGTTTATATAAAGAAACCACAAATAATCGGTGTTGTTGAAAACGATGGTGTTAATGTGAAAAACGTTGAAAGAATGAAATATTTCATACAACCTAAACGTGAAAAATTTCCATTGGATCTGAATATGGGCATCGATTCATACAAGCACCGTTCTGCTGAATACTATGAGCTAATGCTAACTAAGGTGGCTCGTTTCATAATGAATAATAATGATGAGCTGAGCGAGCAGAATATAAACGAATTGGACAACGGTGCATCGACTGTTTCGAATAGTGCATCTTCTTCAGAAGCTGCATCTGTCTCAGAACTTTCTTGTTCTGATGAGCCATTAAATAATAAAATATATGAAGTGATCACTCATCGCGGTGTTCTGGCAGCATTGATGAAGACACCGAATCATCGTCTTGCTGAGGAATGGACGATATATGCTACTCAATATAATAAGAAATTGTATCTAGCAATGAAAAAGAAAACCGATGAGGATAGAGATACACCAAAGTCAACACATCATTTTAAGTTTGCACAATATTGCTTTACATGTAAGTATTCAACTATTGCTGCTTCAAAACGCATTTGTTTCATTGGTAACGAAACTACTCCAATCTAAAAAATTCTATTGATTTTAAAATATCTTAACTTCTCAATATTTTATGCCTCGCAAACTCCATGCAATTTGTTAATTTTTGTTAAAGCGGATTTTTGAGGTATTGCAGGAATTAAAAGATCATAAATAACTTGTTATGTGAGAAGAGGAAGAAATGTCTACGCTGGATTATATAATAAATGCAATATGATCGCAATCATACATGCGCAATTTGTACCTAATATCTTTTTATTGTAAATATGCGGTTGGCTTCTTTTATTTGTAAACACAAATGAGCTTTTGCTGTATCAGCTTTGAATATCATCGTTTTATTGGCGTACATCACTTATTTTGTTTATTTGTTGCTCGCATTTAATCATACTAGTATCGCCTGTGGTTGATATTCGACCATCTCTCTGTTTACCTATTATGATTATAAAAAAATAATCTGTGCACTCCTTCTCCGCACTCTGGTTAAATTCATGATATAATAAATTTGTTACATACTTAGGAGTTATTATATCATAGATTAAATTAAAAAAATTCAAAATCGGTTGAGAAACATGGTAGAAAATGGTTCTTAACTGTTTTCCCTACCCTTATTTATATATAGATTTTATTTTCATATTTAATAAATGTTTATCTAAATGTTTCTTGTTACTTTTAGCGGATCCCAATCGTGAACCTGATACAACAGCTCCAATAAATGAGGAACAGCAAATCTATGCTATTTTTAAAACTCGTTTGGACAAGCTGACAATAACTTATTCGGCTGAAATTGACGGAATTATATCGGAAAAGAAACTAGAAAACTTGTGAGTTTCGTATTTTGTACCCACAATAAATATGATATATTTCATTTTTCAACCTCCTTTAGAAAAGACATAAATGCGCTGCGAGAGTGCCCTTTGGTTTGTACAAAACTAATGAAAGATCGTGTTCGCAACTGGACAAAGAACTACCGCATTTTAGGATGGTGGATAAAATCGTATCTTTCGGCAGTAGCTGAAATGTATGTTGGTTTTAAAACATGTGACGGTTATGTTAGGCAACCGTTAGCACATGTCAGTGTCAATCAATTGCCTAAAGTGAGTGCATATTCGCAATAATCTCTAATTTGATAATAATTTTGTTTCCCTTTTGTTATTTCAAGGATCAGGCTTGGTCGCCTAAAGTGTGCAATACTTTTGTTCACACTTTTATTACTAAAGTCATCGAGGAAATGTGTGGTCTAAATAATTTATATACTTGCTATGAGTTCAAGTTGAATCTTTTAAATAACTGCATTAGCTATCGTATACATGAAGGTTCAACTGAGTACTCGTTTCTTCCTGCAGATTTTGTAGAATTTCTAAGAAGAGGTGCCTAGGCAGTATCTAAGAATATAAATGTTCTTTTACTTGTTTCAAGTTTTGTTAAAACTACATTATGCTACGAGGTCATACGATGATACCTGATATTCCACATAAAGTCAGCACGAGTGGATTAAGTAGAATAAATAATATACTTTGCAAAAAGCTAGACTTTATAATATATCTAGCTATATATTTTATGAATTGATTAAAAAAAGAAAACAATTTTTTTATTGGGGAACAATTTTCCATAAAATTGGTTTAAAAATGTGTAAAATAAACTTTAAATTTTTTTATTACACAATCCAGTCTCGAAAAATTGCGTATTACAAGGTATCAACGTATGCTTCAACATAACATATTTTATGCCTTGACATATTTGTATTCTCAGATTTTGTAAATTTTATTTAATCCATTATTATTTTAAAATTAATGATTTTTTTACATTTTATTCCCAAATGAATACTTAAAATACTCTCAACTTTATTATTATTAAACATAATTTTTACTTCAAAAAACTGAAGAAATTTTTCTGTTCAACTATTTGATACTATTCTTGTTGAATAGTTATACAGAACATATATTCTTGTTTCTTTTATTTAGATATAAACATAAAATTAAGTAAATTTTATTAATTAATTAAATTTGCTTAAAGATATGTTACGCGCGATGTTGATGGTGCTACTGTTGTTAACCAAAAACATTAAAATAAGAAGACTTTTCAGACATTTTCGTGTGTAATTTCGAGAGAGAATATGACGAGTCAGCGAAAGGTTAAACTTTCTTCGTTTTTAAGCACAGCATGAGGAACGAAGTGTATTTCACTTCACACTGTCTCGTCAGTTTCCATCGAGAAATTCTGTTAAAATCACATTTTGAAGCTCTTCTTTTAAGTAGCTCCAGTAATTGTATGATATATTGCTTTTTTGTGCAGCTCTTGTTTGAATACAAAAGCATCGCTTCCTGCATATCGTACCTATCATTTAAGAGCATAACAGATAACTTGAAGTAAATTTTGTTTTGCTTGCGCAGCTTTTTAATTAGTAAGTACAAAAATATTGAATTTTAACTGATAAAACATCGAAAATATTCGCATATTTAAAAAATGAGTCGCAAAAGCTTGTTTGTTTTTTATTATTTTGTTCCTGCTATCAAAGTGAGAGAAGAAAGCCTCTAGATATTGTATATCTGTAGACGTTTGTTAATGTGTGCTCATTAAGATTCTAAACCGATTGCAGAGCGAAAGAAATTTTTCACCAACATTTAACAAAAAAAACACAATTATATTGAATCAATTATATTCTACAGTGTTCCGCAAAAGAATAGCAACAAACTCTTTGACACACTTGAATTCATATACATATATCACAAATTTATCATGCATTTAATGAAACTCATGATATATATTTAATTACCACTGTTAAAAGAAAAAAGAAGAGTGTTAAGAAAAACAAAAACTACTTTTATTCTTGTTGCGACATCAATTATTTAAAAGTTCTTCGAATTTTACTGCACAAAATAATAGCAACTATGTCCTGACCACAAACAAAAGAAAGCAAACTGACAACAGTGTGTAACGATGATTCTTCATCTGCTTTTATTTACTTTTGGTACAAACAGAAGAAATAACCGTATTGTATCAATGCATACAAGTTTTCGAAAAATAAACTTTAATTTTATAATTGCTAGAAACAAATTTGGAAATAAAATTAAAAAAAAACAAAATTAATACGAAATGATTATTTCTATAGATCCACTCAAAGTTCGATTGCCAAAAAACAGGTCTTGAGTTTGTCGACAAAATAAAAAAGTATGAAGCAGCAGGAGAATTCGCTACATTATATCTCTGTGGTAGATCACGAAAAACTTCAGGCCGGAGGGACGGCAGAATCTTTAATTTAATAATAAAAAACTTCATATGCTCCAAAGAAATTGTGAAAAGCTTTACTTGGATATCCATGACAGCAAAGTGTGTAATAGCCGTGCTACAGAAAATGTCTTAAAACATTACAAACCAGCAAAGAAGCATTAAGAAAATAAGTAAATACGGCAAAAATTTAAATTTTAGTACATAAGAATTTCGTCTCTTCCTTTAGGTTTGATGTTACAAGAGCTCATATCAACTGGTGGATTCAGCGATTCAAAAGTGGAAAACTGTACTCTTCAACGATGAATCAAAGTTTGTCATGATTAATTCGGATGGTACGAGCACAGCAACACGCCAAAAAGGGAGGGTCTTTCACCTTTCCACGTTACTGCAAAGTAACTGCAAAGCATGGTGGAGGCAGTTTAATGATTTGGACTAGTTTCGCTCTATATATATAAAAGTGCTTTTGGCACCTTTATTCCAATAGAGAGGATAATGTATAGTTTTAAATATTAAAATGTTCTAGAAAATTATATGCTTCCCCATGCTGAGTGGAATATGTCTCTGCGATGGGTTGTTAAGATTTGCCCAAATGAAAATCTGATTCTTGTTCTTGATTAGACACTACAATGACCACATTTGAATCATATTGAATATATATTTGGGATTCTAAAAAGGAAAGTAGTGGGTCGATGCTTTAAAAATAAAAAAGATAAAATTACCAAGGGTAAAAAAAAACTTAATGGAATGAGTTTCCACATGCAATATAAGACAATTTAATCAATTCAAAGCCAAAAATATGCGCGGCCAAATTCGAAGAATAAAAGTTGTTTTTGATTTTCTAAATACACTTACCTTTTCTGTAAACAGTGGCATGATAAATATGTGATATGTATGGATTTAAAGTGTGACTAGTGGCTTGTTGCTATTATATCGCACAACACTGTAAATATATAAATTCTATTGAACAAAGGGATGTGTCATCTTCCACGAAATTGGAATCGTTTTTTTTCACTTATCGCTTGAACTATGTATACAAATATAGTTCTGTATAAAAAAACAAAAAAATTTTTTAGTTAAAAAACTTAAACTTTATCCTAAACAACGTCGAGTATTATTCTGAAAATAAAAGCTTAGTACAAATGTATATACTACGGTGATCGTCTTTTGTACTAGCTACATATAAAAAAACTTGTTGGGTTTTTCCAACGGTCTCCAAAATAACTGCTGGAAATTTGACAAAAGTTTTCCTCTCTTACTCAAAAGAGAGCGCAAGGTGAGCGACAAACTAAAAATAGCAAAATCGCGAGGAATACTTCTTCGGCGGCGAGCGGATTTAATCAATTTTATTTCAATTTTTTAATGCTGACTTCTGATGCCGTTTATTCAGTGCAGATTATTTATTTTATCAGTTGTGATTCTTTCTTTATTGTTGAGAATTATAAAATATTTAATTCGAATATCATCAGACATGGGCGACTTTAAACCATTTTATCATTTATGTCCTGAAGATTTTGTAGAAACTGAAAGTGATGTTTTTATTAAGAGACCTCAAATGATGGGAGTGGTTGAAAATGACGGTGTTAATGTGAAAAACGTTGAGAGAATGAAATATTTCAGACAACCTAAACGTGAAAAATTTCCATTGGATCTAAATATGGGCTTGGATGCATATAGTCATAGATCGGATGAATATTATGAATTAAAACTGTCTAAGGTGGCTAGTTTCATAATGAACAATAGTAATGAGTTGAACGAACTAAATACGAATGAACTGTACAGCGAGGCATCATCCGTTTCTGACCCTACAACTGCTTCCGATGCAGCATCTGTGTCCGAACATTCTTGTGTTGATGAGCCATTGGATAATAAAATATATGAAGTCATCACTCATCGCAGCGTTTTGGCAGCATTAATGAAGACACCAATTCATCGTATTGCTGAAGAATGGACAATATTTGCTACCAAATATAATAAAAAATTGTATCTAGCATTGAAGAAGGAAACCGATAAGTATCGATATACTCCACAGACTACTCATCATTTCAAATTTGCACAATATTGCTTTACAAGTGAGTATTCAAGAGCAGTACAAACATACAAAAATTTTTTGTAATTCATCTGACATGCTTTTAAATATTTGCCAGAATTTTTATTCAAGCACTGAAATGTTTTGATATTCAAACAAGCACAGCATGAACGAATAATAAAGCACTAGTATCGCCTGGGGTAGATTTTCGACCAGTTTTCTATAATTGATTGTCGATATGTATAAATTTATTTTCTTCAAAGAAACTATTTTTGAATATGATTAATTTTTTATAAAAAGAAAGGAACAAAAGCTAAAACAAATTTGTTTTGTCAAAAAAATCGTAAGAAGTAGTCTTGATTTTTTGATGGAACGAACAGTTTATTCATTTAGTGTCAGGACAAAATAAAGTAACCTTAAATGCGCTATAGACTTTGAAAGAAAATAAAAAATGCAAATTTAAGTTTTTTCTTTTTATAAGAAAAACAAGTTTTACCCCATACTTTGAGAAAAGATAAAATTTTGTGTTCTCTTTTTAAAAGGAATAATTTAAATATACACAAAAAATAACGGTACAATTTTGAAATATTTTTTTAACTTAACTGATTAAATAAAAAACAGAAATAAATTAAATCTTTTCAAACATGGCGGAGATATTGGCTACCCAATTCAGAATATTCAATTTCAGACAGTTTTTGTCTCTCTTGGCATTTGGTTGAAATACACGCTAAATAATTAATGACAATATTTAGAAAATTTATTAAAAATACTTTTGGTTAGAGCTTTACAGTGATTGCTACAACATTTGAAAGAAAATTTAAAAAACTTTTATAAATAATTAGAAAAATTGGAAAACAGTTAAAACTAGACCAAGATATTGACATACAAAGCCTTACTTTTGAATTTGAAACACATTTTTTTTTTAAATTTCAGAATTGATGAATGCATAAAACTTAATTCTTTGAAAATATGTTTTCTTTTGACATAAATTAAAATTCGACAAACGTAAATGCTCGCTCCCAACCAAATTTATACTGATCAAAGAGCGGGTATTTTCTAAGAGCGCGTATTTATTTTGCTCTTCGAAGGTTGGAAACACCCTCGATCAGATATATCATATATATATACATATATACATTCTGAACATCTGTGTCATAGTACCTTTCGAATGATTTAAGTTTCAATAGTCTTGAGTACAAACTAATACCAAAAAAGCGTACGACAAAGTTTAATGTTCACGTATTAATAGATTTGATTTAAGCATTGGAACAATTAAACAAAACCGAAGTATTTGTGTTTGTATGCTTTGTTGTTTTTTTTTTTAAACTTTGTCGCCGTATATACCAAAAACTGTCAAATCTATCTTATTTCGGAAAAAAAATTTCCGTTTACGATATATTGATAACTGATTCTATCGACAAATTTTGGTCGAAAATTTTGATCTTTGAACATTTTATGTATGGCATTCTTGTGTTAAATTATCTCATTAACAAAGTCCAATTCAACCCACATTTTCGAAAAATTCCGTTTAAGAGGTATTTGGAAAAACCAATTTTAGTTTTACGCCATAAACCTCGAAAACTATTATTTACAAAAGTTGCTTGCTTTGCTTCATACAGAATATATTAATGCGATATCAATTCTACATTGGAATACAGTCCACTACAATACTGTGCAGTAATGCAGTGCGATGAATAAAAAGCTGTTTCTGTGCAGCTCTTTCGTATTCAACTTGTGTGACTTTCATATATCGGTTGTTTCGTTTTTATCAAAACTACTCACTACAATATTTCAGGAATAAACATAAATAGAAACTATCAGTTTATCTCATCACACAAGGTTTTCAGCCCAATCATGAAACATTTTCTCCCGGGAGTTGTAAATGGGAGTTTCCGTTTTTAAGATAAAGTTAAAATACTTTTCGAAAATTTTGAATGAAATTTTGTTCACCAACCGCCAATATTCATGAGTGTTAAATCTTTATCTGCTATCTTAAAACCGAAAAATCCCATTTACAACTCCAGGGAGAAAATGTTTCATGATTGGGCTGTTTGTGTTTTCTTTTAAATGTATTAAATATATGTTTTTTAATTTTAACTTGTTACTTTTAGCGGACCCCAAATGTGAACCTGATACAACAGCCCCAATAGACGAAGAGCAGCAAATCTATGCTATTTTTAAAACTCATTTGGACAAACTAACAATAATTTATTCGGCTGAAATTGATGGAATTATTTCTAAAAACAAACTGGAAAACCTGTCAGTACTGTAGTAAATCGAAAAAAATCCATATATTTTAAAATTGAGGATGGTTGTGTAGAAAAAATTATCGGAACACTCTTCAGTTAAAAAAAGTGGATTTTTTTCAGTGTAACTATAGCATATAATGATTACATTATTTTTTTATCCCTCTTTTTTAGAAAAGACATAAATGCGCTTCGACAATGTCCATTGGTGTGTACAAAACTAATGAAGGATCGTGTTCGCAACTGGAGAAGGAATTTCCGCATTTTAGGATGGTGGATAAAGTCTTATCTTTCGGCAGTAGCTGATATATATGTTGGTTTTAAGACAAATGACGGTTATGTTAGACAACCATTAACACATGTTAGTGTCAATCAATTGCCTAGAGTAAGTGAACCATCTATATAATCTATGCTCAAATTACTTTGTAAATACTTTCGTTTCCCTTTTTTCTTTCAAGGGTCAGGCATGGTCTCCTAAAGTATGCATCACTTTCGTTCACACTTTTATTACAAAAGTCATTGAGAAAATGAGTGGACTAGATGATTTATATACTTGCTATGAGTTCAATTTTAAACTTCTAGACAACAGCATTAGCTATCTTATACATGAGGGAATCACCGAGTACTCTTTTCTACCAGAAGATTTTGTTGAATTTCTAAAAAAGGAAGCCTAAGCAGTTTCTATGAAGACTAATGTTCAAAAAGGTTTTTTTTACTCGTCTTTGTTCAAAATACATCATCCTAAAAGATTATACCTTCACATCTGACACAACTGACATTTCATATAGGAGCAACATTAGTAAATTATAAAAAATAAATATATAATTTAGCGAAAAAGCTTACTTTTATAAAATAATCTTATATATCGCACACTTAATACAAAACACTCACAACTCAAAAAACATGACTTTTCAGGAGAAGTGAAAATAAAACTGTCTGCAGTGGTAGAAACTGCAGAAGAAAAGCAATTTTCATTTAAACACACAAACTTCATTCTTCCAGTTGATGAAGAAAATAATGAAAAATATAGTGAGACATGTGTTTTTTGAATTGATTTATAACAGAAAGTCGATACCGTAAAATTTCGAGCTGTGACTGCTTTGTATTTAGTGTACGATATGTTTATATACACCCAAAATAATATTTTTGAAAATGAGAATCTTTATAAAAAAAAGCTCAAACCAAAGTACTTATGGTACTTTTTGGCCAATCACGTCAGATCAGGCAATATAATGTTTTGGATTTTGATCAAGTGTGGGGGATTTTAAGAGGGATTTTAAATTAAAAAATGTAATTTAAGTGATTGTTTGACTCCCTCTTAAAACCCCCAAATTTGGTCAAAACCTGAGATAAGTTACTTTCTCTTGGCCGATCTGACGTGATTTGCCGCATATATTAACTGTTTATTTATAATAAAATGAATTATATCATAGTTTAAACTTTTTTAAGTGATTTCAACGCTTCGGAAAATGTAGTATATAAGAATGTGAAAATTACATATCCCTTTTTTTAATCAGGTAGCCCACTATTGCAAAATTTGCGTTACGAGGTGACAATGTATGCTCATCAATATGTTTTATGTCTTGATATATTTATATTCTCAGATTTTGTGAATGATATGTAATCTGTAATTATTTTTTAACTTAAAATTTTTGTATATTTTATTCCAAAATGAAAATGAATTGAAGGGCTTATTGCAAAAACATGATATGCCACACTGCTTTAAAAGTTCATATTTTATGTTCATTACGGTGCTTGATGCATTATCAATATCCACTGGAAATATTGCGACCATTACCCGATCAATTTTGGCCCGATCAAAATTATAATAGTTCTTGTAAGCATTTTAATGATTTCATACAAATATAAATTTTTTAAAAACTTTAAGGTCGAGTATTTCGAATTAAATTTTATGTGGCATATCATGTTTTACAATAAGCCTTTCAATTAACTCTCGACTTTATTAGAATTTTAACTTTTGAAAAATGGAGACAATTTCTGTAAAACCATTTTGAGCCATATCAAAAATAAAAAACAAAAAACCCAGCAAAATCTTCGCTTACATGTAAACGAAAAAGTAATCTATAAAATTTCATTCATCTCTTACCCTTTCGCTTACGGAACCCATTATTTTTATACAGGCATGTCATTGGAGGTAATCGAAAGCGGTGTCACTTGAAACGATTAGGCGGTAAAAACGGTTGGTTAATAACTGATTTCACGAAATTAATGCTTAAATAACAACTTTCAAGTTGATGGTGAAGGCATTGCCAGAATGGCATTTACTGTTACTGTTACTGTTACTGTTACTGTTACTGTTACTGTTACTGTTACTGTTACTGTTACTGTTACTGTTACTGTTACTGTTACTGTTACTGTTACTGTTACTGTTACTGTTACTGTTACTGTTACTGTTACTGTTACTGTTACTGTTACTGTTACTGTTACTGTTACTGTTACTGTTACTGTTACTGTTACTGTTACTGTTACTGTTACTGTTACTGTTACTGTTACTGTAACTGTTACTGTTACTGTTACTGTTACTGTTACTGTTACTGTTACTGTTACTGTTACTGTTACTGTTACTGTTACTGTTACTGTTACTGTTACTGTTACTGTTACTGTTACTGTTACTGTTACTGTTACTGTTACTGTTACTGTTACTGTTACTGTTACTGTTACTGTTACTGTTACTGTTACTGTTACTGTTACTGTTACTGTTACTGTTACTGTTACTGTTACTGTTACTGTTACTGTTACTGTTACTGTTACTGTTACTGTTACTGTTACTGTTACTGTTACTGTTACTGTTACTGTTACTGTTACTGTTACTGTTACTGTTACTGTTACTGTTACTGTTACTGTTACTGTTACTGTTACTGTTACTGTTACTGTTACTGTTACTGTTACTGTTACTGTTACTGTTACTGTTACTGTTACTGTTACTGTTACTGTTACTGTTACTGTTACTTTTACTGCAAACTAAATTTAATACATGACCTAGCTTTAAAGTGTTTTCGTCGCTCTTTTATCAATGAAAATATTTCATTTGATAAGAAATAAAGATGAGTAATAATTGTTGACAAAAATGTTAAAAGTGTAAATCATTAATATTAGCTCATCTGACGTCATAACGTTATAAATTTGCAACATCAACAACAATGAATGCAATGACAATGAGTGCGTGGAGGATGTTAAAAAATAATTAAAATTTATTATTAAAGATAAGATAAAGAATTGTTCTAAAATGCAAAATAATAAGATTTTCTTGAAAAATATAGCTACTTACAACAAATAAATAGATACACGATAAGATAAACAAAAACAATTTGCGGGATTATTTCTGTTAGAGATGAAGAGTATAAATGGGCTGGTTAAGGGATTCAAAGCTTTAGTATTCGAACGAAAAAAACAGTTAACACAACTTTAGCAAGCGAAAAAAAGTCAGAGATAAAATCTTAATTATTTTGAAGAACCAACCAGAGCTAAAGCATGAAATTCATAATTGTATCATTTATACTGTGTGCCGCAATTTTTGCATCTAATGTAAGTTAGACAGTATAGAAATTAAAAACTATATATTTACTCATAAACATCTAATTTACTCTAGGCACAAGTCAACGTTGGTCCAAATACTGGCATTACAGGTATTGTCAGCTTTCCACATTCGGACCTTTTTCTAAACATTCTACAAATTCATGCTCAAAAATTAGTAGCAACACCGGGTGGCTTACCAGAGGATTTGGAACAACGTGTGGTCGATACTCTGGCCAATGCCGAGATCGCATTTAGTGACTGCAATACGAATGCCCAAGCAGTATTGCCCTGGCTCCAGATACGCTGCACATCGTTGCAATTGAAAATATCCAAGAGTGAATTGAAGGCCATAGAAGATGAGGCTAATGCCAGAGCTGCTGCTGCCATAACGACAGCTGCAGCTCCTGCTGCCATTGTTCAATGAATTTTAGCTGGATAGAGTGACCATATCGCAATATTTTATAGTTAAGTGCATCCTATACCAATTTTTATGCAGATACAATTCCAAAGCTTTTTCTTAAATTTTTTTCAACTATGATATTTTTAAAATTAAAGCTTCAATATTAATCACAAAATTAGCATTAAAAAATTGTTTTAAATCTTACGAAGAAACGCTGAAAACACATGAAGTGTTTTAACATCCAAATTATATAATTTTATATAAATGAATATTGAATTCAAATATAATTTTAAACTAAGAATTATTAAATTTTGCATCTCTTGCAAAATCGTTTATGTACAAAATTAGAAATTTATATTTTCGAAGGGAACTTTTTTAAACATTTCAACACTATCTTGGCAATGCATTCGTATGAGTTCAATTAAGATGCTTTTAGTTCATCGGGTTAATTTTTTATTTTCAATAAACTAACTTTTGCAGCATAGTTTAAGCGATCAAAATCTGGCTCCTTCATCCCTTTTTCTTTCACCTTATGTTTTATTTGTATTTAAACAATTTTGAATCTGCTCTGTTCTTAAATCTTCCGAAAACAGCGTATATTTAAGTTAAAAGCTGATGCCAACATTCATTTTTTGTTTCAACACCTGCTGCTGATGTTGTTGCTGTTTCTGACAAAAAACTTGACAAACCATCAACAGCAACAACAAAAAAAACAACATTTAAATTTACATTTAAATGATAAAAATGGAAAATAGCTATGAAGGAACATCAAGTGCAATATCAAACACAGAAGCAAAATACAACAACGT